>JAKWJD010001761.1:40213275-40413275 GCA_027705065.1 Solanum peruvianum
CATTATTGTCCCAAAACGAACCCTTCGCCCCACTTACTTACTCAGTGGAAAACTATATGCATATTTATAAGGATCAAAAGAACAATACTCACTTGAATGATAAAATACATAGAATTCTTAAATAGTAGAACATTAAACTTGGCCTAAATTGCAACTCAAGTCTTAACATATAAAATGACAATAAAAATAATAAAGAACTAATATCTAACTATCTATCTATGAAACCTCTAAACGATTAAGTGGGATGTGGGGATAGGACCCCCAATCATCGTATCAAATGAAATACTTGAAAGAATTGAAAGCAATAAAAGTGGTCCTCTAGAATTCAAAAAGGCTCACCAACTGAACCTGAACTGCTTAGTTAATCAATGATGCATTTCATGTTGCCTGTGTCTATATTATAATAAGATGTAGGCCAACTAGCATCAGTAGAATGAATGTATGAGTATGAGAGTTGGAATGCTAAACGCAACCCATGATTGAAAGGAATCTGAAGAGCTTACCTACCTCAATTGCACTTTACTTGACGGAACTCATTTCAATATAAAGCAGTTTAAAATAAGTGCAATATAAAGAAAAGTGCTTAAAACATGGTATTAACTTTGTATGTATGCAAGGATACAATATAAGTACGATATGTATGTAAAAATACAAGTAAATTGTGTATACAAGAATACAATTACTTCTCTTGGAGTTTCTGTTACCGACAACCATCACTTAAGAGCTATAGTGATTATGCAACATTTTGCCTCACGCTGCCAAGGCCATCCTATACCTTGACGGGCTATAGAACCTGAACTTCTAAGTGCATCCACTAGTCTATTCTAAAAAGCACTAATGGAATCATTTAATAAGTATGAATCTTCTTTACCAATTATGGATACATGGTTTATGAGGGTTGTTAGTTGTTTTTACTCTCCCCTATATCAGTGCTCAATACTAACCCCAAAATTATTATATTAGCTTTTATGTTTTAAAAACATACTTTATGTGATTTGAGATCATTGTACATAAACTTAGCTCAAAGGCTACCATGGAAATCAAAGTTTCCCCTCTTGATTTATTGTGAAAGAATATACTCTTTTCTGAAAACTAGCTCAAAGGCTCTTTGGAAATATCAGTTTCCATTCTTATTTAAATGTGAAAACATTTTAAACTTCTTGAGAATACTTAGTTCCCATATACTTCTTTGAAGAAATAAACTTCAAATTTGAACTGTTATCTTAACTTGAAACTTAAGTCTTTAAACAAAGTAAAAACGTTTGTGAAAGACTTTTGAAAACTTTAGCAAGTTATCTTGACTTAACTATCGAATTCTTGACTTAACTCTTAACTTTCCTTGAATAGAACTATGGATTCAAGAATTTGTGATAGGAATGATCTTTTGATGTTTAGGAACGATTTTGGATAGCTAAACATGACAAAGGATCAAAAAAAATCTGAGGGTGGGTCCGCAAAGAAGAGAAACATTTAAATTTTGGTTTCAAAACCAACTTTTGCAGCAGAATGATCTCTGACCGCTCCACGATGTGAAATAATTTTTCCAAAATATGGGAACTAGCTTTGCGATGCAGAGGCACTTCCAAATTTCGACCGACAATTTCTTCTTCTTTTTTAGCTCTAAACCCTCTTAACTCCATGGTTTCTTTCCCCCAAACACTTAGAATTAATTATAAGTTCAAAGTACATCAGATTCTACTCAAAATGGTACTTGAAATTATGATTTCGGATCAACAAACTCCTCAATTATCTTAACAAATCAAGAATTCAATAGAACTTCAACAAACCCAGCAAGAAGTAAGATTCTAAGTTTTCAAGAACTAAAATTCATTGAAATAAATCATGATTGGCTATTGGCTGAACAAACCCAATGCTATGTTATCTCACATACCTTTGTAGGGGTAAACCCCGATGAAATCCACAAGCTAATCTTGACGAATCTTAGACGTTCTTCTCCTTTCTCCTCTTCTTTTCTCTTCTCTCAAAACCCTATCTTCTTTTCGAAAAGTGTAAACTAACTAAGTTTAGTTTAGACCCCTAAGTAATTAACAAAAATGAATTAAAATAAACGGTTATGGAAAAGACCATAATCCCCTTCTAAATCTTGAATTGGACTTTCCTTATTGCAACAGGCCAACTTCCAAAAGGCATAACTTACTCATACGAACTCTGAATCGAGCAAACTTAGCGACGTAGAATAGATCGTTCAATGAGATTTCCTACAAAATCTTGAAGTACTTGTTAGCATCCTGAGCTAGAAGTTATGGTCGTTTGAAGCTGACCAAAAACTCATTTTTTCCTTCCTTAATAAAATTTCCAGATCTTTTTTATTTCCAAAAAGGACTATTTCCAGTTCTTAGCTTCTTCCTAGCTATTTCAAATTGTGAGTTGTTGCAAGGTTAAATCATAAGAAAAACAAAAAATGCCTCAGAATTTTTTCAAATTCCACTAATAACATCAGAATATCTAGACAAAACAAATTGAGTTCTTTTCCTAACTGTCTGAAAATTACCAACTACTACGTAAATGCTCCTAAATGACCCAAAATAAAGAAAACAAAAAAACAATTCAAAAAAACGTTGCAAATTTTTTCTGACTTGCTTTAATGTCTTTAGATTATATTGACGAATAAAAGAACAAAACTTTGCTTCTTCTGTAATTGTACGAAAATGGCTGAATATTACATAAATGCCCCAAAATTGCTGAAAAAATCAATAGAACTACATAACAATAAAAAATGACCTTCAAAATTTTTCAATTTGCATCAATGACCTTAGAATATCGTGATGAATAAACGAAAAAAGTTTTATTTCTTTTCGTTACTGGCTGAAAATGGTTGTATATCATGTAAATGCCCCTATAATTGTCGAAAAATCAAGAAAACTACAGATACAATTAAAAACACGCCCCCGAAAAATTTTGACTCGCACAATTGACTTAGAATATCGTGAAGAATAAAAGAACAAAACTTTACTTCTTTTTGTAACTGACGAAAAATTGTTGAATATTATGTAAATGCCCTTGAATGGCCGATAAATCAAGAACACTACATCAACAATACAACAAATGCCTCAAAAAAAAATTGACATGCACCATTGATTTTAGATTATCGTGATGAATAAAAGAATAAAGGTTTTTTTTATTTTCGTAATTGTTCAAAAAAGTTAAAATATTACATAAATGCTCTTGTATGGCAGAAAAATTAAAAGGAAAAACAAATAATCAATAAAAAAATGCCTCCATAAAATTTCTACTTGCGCCAATGACCTTAGAATCATGAGGAATAAAAGAAAACAAAATTAAATATTTGAATATGACATAAACTCCCCTACATAGCCAAAAAATCAAGAAAAAATACCTAAAAAGTAAATACTAAAAAAACGCCTCAAAATATTTTGAATTGGAATATTGACTTTAGCATATTGTGATGAATAGATGAAGAAAAATATCTTATTTATGTAACTGACTAAAATGACAAAATATTACGTAAATGCCCTTAAATGGCCGAAAAATTAAGGAAACTAGATAACAAATACAAAGAACACCTCAAAAAAAATTTGACCTGCACCAATGATGTTAGAATATCGTGACGAATCAAAGAACAAAACTTTACTTCTTGTTGTAATAGTCCGAAAATGGTCAAATATTAGGTAATGCCCCTAAATGATCGAAAATAAATAAAACCACAATTAAAAAATACCTACAAAATCTACTTGCACCAATGACCTTAGAATATCATGGCGAATAAAAGAAAAAAATTTACTTCTTTTCGTAACTTGCAGAAAAATGGCCCAATATTACGTAATGCCCCTACATGGCTGAAAATCAAGAAAAATACCTAATCAATACAAAAAAAACCTCAATTTTTTTTGACTTGCACGGATGACCTTAGAATATTGTGATGAATAAATGAACAAAACCTTACTTCTTTTTATAACTATCTAAAAATGGCCGAAGATTACGTAAATGCTCCCAAACGGCAGAACAATAAAGCAAAATCCATAAACAATACAAAAAAACCCTCAAAAAAGTTTGGAACTGCATCAATGACCTTACAATGCTGTGACTAATAAAAATTTAATTTTTTTTTACTTCTTTTCGTAATTGTCCGAATATGGATGAATATTACGTAAATGCCCATAAATGGTCGGTCGAAAGACCAAGTAAACTTCATAAACATAACAAAAATCACCTCCAAAAAACTTTGAATTGTATAATTGATCTTAGAATACCGTAACAAATCAAATAATAGAACTTTACTTCTTTTTGTAACTGTAAAAAATAGTCGAATAGTATTTAAATTCCCTAAATTACAAAAAAATTACGAAAACTACATTCACAATATAAAAAACACATCAAAAACATTTGAGTTGCACCAATTACCTTAGAAAAATATGATGAATAAAAGAAGAAACCTTTATTTTTTTGCTAGACTTTCCTAAAATAGCTAAATATTACATAAATTCCCCTAAACGTTCCAAAAATTAAGAAAACTACATACACAATAAAAAGATGCCTCAAAAGAAATTTCACCTGCACCAATGACGTTACAATATCATGAAAAATCAAAGAAAAAACTTTACTTGTTTTCGTAACTGTCTGAAAATTGCCGAATATTACGAAAATGCTCCCAAATTGTCGGGAAAAAAAATACAAAAACAATACAATAAATGCCTATATAAAATTCTGACTTACACCAATGGCCTTCGAATATCGGAATGAATAAAAGAATAAAAATTTATTTGTATTTGTAACTATTCGAAAATGGGTGAATATTACATAAATGCCCCTAAATGTCAAAAAAATGAAGAAAACTACATAAACAATAAAAAAATGTTTCAAAAAACTAGATCTTGCTCAATGACCTTAGAATATCATAACGAATAAAAGAACAAAACTTTACTTCGTTTTTAACTATCTAAAAATAGCCGAATATTACACAAATTCCTCTAAATGACCCTCAACAAAAACATAAACAATACAAAAAAATGCCTTAAAAAAATTTCGACTTCGTCCAATGACCTTTATATATCGTGATGAATAAAAGAATAAAATTTTACTTCTTTTTGTAACTATCGAGAAAGGGTCGAATATTATGTAAATTCCTTTAAATGTCTAAAAATTAGGATAAATATTTACACAATAAAAAAATGCCTCCAAAATTAATATGGACATGCACCAGTTACCTTAAAACATTGTGACAAAAAAAAAGTATTAAACATTACTTCTTTTCATAACTGTCTTAAATTGGAAGAATAAGACGAAAATTGCCCCTAAATGGCCAAAAAATCAAGAAAACTTAGTAAACAAAACAAAAAACGCATCCATTAAAGTTTAACTTGCACCAATAACCTTTGAATATCGGGACAAATAAAAACAAAAACTTTACTTCTTTTCATTACTATCCCAAAATGGATGAATATTACGTAAATGCCCTTAAATGACAGGAAAATAAAGAAAACTACGTAAAAAATACAAAAATCCTCAAAAAAATTACCATTTGCACCAATGACCTTAGAATATTGTGGCGAACAAAAGAACAAAACTTTAGTTCTTTTTGTAAGTGTTAGAAAATGGCTGAATATTACACAAATGCCTCTAATTGGCCAAAAATCAACAAAAATACCTAAACATTACAAAAAATACCTCCGAAAAATTATTTGCACCAATTACTTTAGAATATTGATACAAAAAAAGAACATAACTTTACTACTTTTCGTAATTGTTCCAAAATGGACGAATATAACGTAAATGTCCATTGGATGACCGAATTTCAAGAAAAATACATAAACAGTTGGAAAAACGCCTAAACTTTCACTAATGACCTTATAATATCTTGATAAATAAAAGAACAAAACTTACTTATATTCATATTCGTCCTAAAATGGCTGAATATTACGTAAATGCCCCTAAATGACAGAAAAATAAAAAGAATTTTACATAAACAATATAAAAAATGCCTCCAAAAAATTTCGACTTGCACCAATGAACTTAGAATTTCGTAACAAATAAAAGAACAAAACTTGACTTCTTATTGTATTGTCAGAAAATGACAGAATATTACGTAAATGCCCCTAAACGGCAAAAAAATCAAGAAAAATACATACATAATACAAAAAAACACTGTAAATAATTTTTGACTTGTACCAATGACCTTAGATATCCTCAAAAATCAAAGAACAAAACTTTAATTCTTTTTGTAACTATCCGAAAATGGCCGAATATTACAAATATGCCCCTTAATGGTAGAGAGATCAAGAAATCTACATAAACAATACAAAAAATGCCTTAAAAATTCCACTTGCACCATGGAACATAGAATATCGTGATGAATAAAAGAACAAAACATGATTTCTTTTTGTAACTGACGGAAAATTGACGAATATTACGTAAATACCCCTTAAATGACAAAAATATCAAGAAAATTACACAAACAATACAAAAAATGTCATGAAAGAATTTTGACTCACACCGATGACTTTAGAATATTGTGACTAATAAAAGAATAAAACTTTACTTCTTTTTATAGTTGTCCAAAAATTTCTGAATATTTTGTAAATGCCCCTTAATGGCCAAAAATATTAACAAAAATATACAATCAATAAAAAAACACTTTCAAAATTTTTTCACTTACACCAATGACAAATAACGTGACGAGTAAAAGAATAAAACTTTACTTCTTTTCAAATCTGTTAATAAATGACTGAATATTACGTACATGTCCCTAAATGGCCAAAAAATCAAGAGAACTACATAAACAATAAAAAAATCCCTAAAAAAAACATCGACTTACACCAATGAGCTCAAAATATCGTGATGAATAAATGAAAAAATATTTTATTTTTATTCGTAACTATTCGAAAATGCCCGAATATTATGCAAATGCCTCTAAATGGTTGAAAAATCAAGAAAAATACATAGACAATACAAAATACCTAATAAATTTCAACTTGCACCAATGATCATAGAATATCTAGACGAGTAAAACAACAAACATTTACATTTTTTTGTAACTGTCAGAAAATGGCCGAATATTACGTAAAGGTCTCTAAATGGTTGAAAAATCAAGAAAACTAAAAAACATTTTTAAAAAAGTCTCAAACAATTGCGACTTGCTCCAATGACCATATAATATCCTAAAGAATAAAAGAACAAAATATGACTTCTTTTCTTAATTATCCGGAAATGTCTGAATATTATGTAAATGCCACTAAATGGCCAAAAAATCAAGAACAAAACATTCCTCAAATATTTTTTGAACTGCACTAATACCCTTAGAATATCGTGAAGAATAAACAAATAAAACTTTCCTTCTTTTTGTGACACTCCCAAAATGGAAAAATATTACGTAAATGCCCCTACATATCAGAAATATCAAGAAAACTATAAAAATAATACAAAAAATTCCTTAATTTTTTTTGACATGCACCAATGACCTTAGAATATCTTGACGAGTAAAAGAACAAAAATTTACTTCTTTTCGTAACTGTCCAGAAATAGCTGAATATTACGTAAATGCCCCTAAATGGCAAAAAAGTAAAGAAAAATACATAAACAATACAAAAGACCTCAAAAAAAAAATTCGAATTGCAACAGTGACCTTAGAAAAATGGTGCGAATAAAGTAACAAAACTTTATTTCTTTTGTTAACTATTCGAAAATGGTCGAATATTGCATAAAGGCACCTATATGGCTAAAATTCTTGAATACATTATAAACAATACAAAAACCCCTAAAAAAAATTCGACTTGTTCCAACGACCTTAAAATATCATGACGAACAAATGAAAAAAAACTTTATTTATTTTCATAACTGTCTGGACATTGGCTGAATATAACAGAAATGCCCCTAAATGACCAACTAATAAATAAAACTACATAAATAATACAAAAGTACCTCCAAAAAAATTTGAATTCCACGAGCAACCTTAAAATATTGTGATAAATAAAAAAACAAAACTTTACTTCTCTTTGTAGTTGTACGAAAATGGAAGAACATTACGTAAATACCCTATATGGGGAAAAGATCAAGAAAAATATAAACAATAGAAAAAACGCCTCAATTTTTGACTTGCACCAATGCCCTTAGAATATCGTGAAAAGAGGAAAAAAACTTTACTTCTTATCATAATTGTCCAAATACTGCAGAATATTACGTAAATGTCCTTAAATAGTTGTAAGAAAAAACAACATAAACAATACAGAAGAATGCCTCACAATAATTTTGTCTTGCAGCAATGACCTAAAATATCTTGACGAATAAAAGAAAAAAACTTACTTCTTTTGGGTAACTGTATGTAGATGGCCAAATATTACGTAAATAACCCTTCATGGTCAAAAAATCAACAAAACTATATCAACAATAAAAAAACACCTCCAAAATATTTTGACATCACCAATGACCTTAGAATACCGTGATGAATAAAATATCAACTTTACTTCTTTTCATAAATGTCTAAAAATTGCCCAATATTACATAAATGCCCCTAAATGGCCAAGTTATCAAGAAAATACATACAATACAAAAAAAGCCTCAAAAATTTTTTTCATTTGCGCCAATGGTCGTGCAATTTCGTGAAAAATAAAAGAAAAATTTTAATTATTTGTATAACTATTTGAAAATGGCTGAATATTACGTAGATGCCCCTAAATGGTCAAAAAATAATGAAAACTACATAAACAATACAAAACACCTCAAATAAATTTTGACTTGCACCAATGACCTTGTAATATCGTGATAAAAAAACAAATTTTTACTTCTTTTCGTAATTGTTGATAAACGTATCAACTATACCTCATTCGATACTAGGTGTAGACGATCGTTAGGAAGTATAAGCCCAAGAATAGAGTTGGGGTTGATATCTCAGAATGTAGTTATATTTTTAATTTAAATTTGACTTTACAAATGTTATTTTGGTAGCTAATAAACTAGATATTTGTGGAAAATAGTAATGAATTACTTGAGGGTTGACAAAATGTTAGTGTGACGAATTTGTGGATAAGAAAATAGCCTCAACAAGTAACTAGGAACAACCATATAAGAGAAAGGTACTTGGGCGATTGACCGACCAATTGCTATACATAACTTAATGGGTGCAACTTACTAACAAAAAGTGTTAACTTTTCATTGGTAAAGTTAACTTTAGGTAAGGTTTTTTTCACTCGAAAAACTACCTTTGTCCAATTGAGTTTTCTCGAACCGCAATGCTTTAGGCCCAATACTAGTCCACCACCTTACCACATCCACTCTTTCGCGCTAAATCTGTCGTGACCAACTAACTATGAGTTGGAACTTATCACTTTATCATCATACTTCTTTCTCAAGAAAGCATAAAACACTTAAAGTATATTGAAATTAACATGCAATAGAGTATTTAAACTACAATGATAAGTAAGACCCACTTCGAATTATCACTACAATTGATAATAACTAAAACTCATCAAGCCAAATCCAACAATTGATCACATTGTCAGTCCCCCCAAGATTATGATTTTAGCTAATCATCATAAAAAGAAGAAATTCAATACCTAAAACAATACATTGCATGAGTCAATTAGAACAAAGTTCAACTTAACAACATGCTACATATTTTTTCATAAAGACTCACTATAATAAAATGGATATCATAACTCAAAACAAGCAAAAAGCAAAATTTCAAGTTTTCAAAGACAATATTACAGTAACTTAACTATAAAGATTTCAAAAATGCATATTTTGCAAAACTTCACCCAAAAATCAAGAAACCTTAAATTCTAGTCATATTTATAATATTAAAAAGAATGACTAACCTTAAGTCTCAAAAAGGTGAGGGTAACGGGACTTTATGTCGACCTCGGCCTCCCATGTTGCACCCTCAACTTGGTGATTTTTCCATAACACTTGTACGGAAACCACCTCTTTGTTCCTCAACTTCTTGACTTTCCTATCAAGAATTTGAATCAAAACGTCCTCATAAGAGAGGTTATACTTGACAACAAGACCCTCAATAAGAAGAATGGACTTGGGATCACCAATACACTTTTTCAACATAAAAACATGGAAAACCGGATGAACCGAAGCCAATTCACTAGGAAGTCTCAATTCATAGGAAACCTTACCGACCCTTTGCAAGATTTCATAGGGAACCACATAAGAGGACTCAACTTCTCTTTCTTGCCAAATCTAACTACCCCTTTCATTGGTGAAATTTTCAAATACATCCTATCACCTTCTTCGAACTACAAATCTCTTATCCTATGATCAACATAAGCCTTTTGCCGACTATAGGCCATTTGTAACCGGTTCCTTATGATATGAACCTTTTCAAAGTATGATAAATCAATTCGGGACCAAGAAGTGATGGCTCACCTACTTCAAAACATCCTATAGGTGACCTAAACCTCCTATCATACAAGTATTCATAGGGAGCAAGGGAAATGGATGAATGAAAACTATTATTTTAGGAAAACTCCACCAAAGGAAAATGTTTATCCCAATTCCCTTTAAAATAAATAATGCATTCCCTAAGCATATATTCAAGGGTTTGTATTGCTCAACTTCACCAAAGTACCCAATCCTTGCTGAAATGATCTCCAAAATCTAGATGTGAATTGTTACACCCTATTAGATATGATAGATAACGAAATGCCACAATGACACATAATTTCGTCTAGGAAGATTCTTGCATAATCTTCAACTGAATACGTAGACTTGACGAGAATAAAACGAGCGAACGTAGTCAATCGATCTACAACCACGCATATGGAATCAAATAACTTTTGAGTCCAAGGTAAGCCTACTACAAAGTCCATATTGATGTCTTCCCACTTTCAAGTCAGAATTTGGATCTCTTGTAGTAAACCACTCGACTTTTATGTTCGGGTTTTAATTGTTGGCAATCCGTACATTTAGCGACAAACTCCTCTATGTCCCTTTTTAGACCTTCCCACCAATATATCTCCTTTAGGTCGTGTTACATTTTTATCGAACCCGTATGAATTGAGTAGTAGGACCCATGTGCTTCTTATAGGATCCGATACCTCAACCCATATACATCGGGAATACACAATATCTCTTGGTACCTTAACAAACCATCCCCCCTAAGGAGAATCATTCATTCAACTTACTGAGAACCGATTCTTTCAACTCCGTTAAGGCTATATCAAGGTGTTGTTTGGACTTCACCTCAACCACTAGAGATTACTCGGAGTTATGATGAACTATAGATCCCCCATTTGGAGAACCTTCCAACCTCACCTCAACCTAGACAACCTATGAACTTCCTTTTCTAGTCCTTTCTTAGCTTCACTTAGATTTTCTGGGGTGATAGAGGACACTCATATCAAAATATTCAACAACTCTAACCACGTCCTTTCAAATGTAAGACCATGAAAATGACTTAGGTAAACATAGAGCCTAAAATGGATATCATGATGGTCTAAAGTATTAAAATTGTTTATAATATGGGTTTGAGAAAGTGTCTAAGAGCTTAGGTGCATTGGAAGTCAAACGTAAAGAAATGACCAAAACATTTGACGACTAAGTCACCTAAGTGCCTCATATGTAGTTTTATGTGTTTATGCGTGATGGATGAGCTTATGCAGTCCTCAAATGAGTGACTATAGTTTATGTAGGTAGTGTGTCAATTTTTGTGAAGTTTGGAGGTCAAACGTCCAAGAACGTCCATGACGTTTGAAAGGTTTGCCTTGAAACGACCTTCTGTGTGTATGGGTATTTGAATTGTATATAAGTCATTAAATTCTCATTATAACCCTAACACCTAAATCAAAACATATTCCCTCCAAAAGTATATCCAAAAACCTCCATGAGAGTTCAAGGTGAAGATGGAGCTTGAAGATGGTTCTTTAATGGAGTTTCTTCTACAATTTCATTGGTTTCTTCAAGTAAGGTATGGGAGTTCTTCATATAAGTCTTGATATCACTTAGATCCTATTTCAAAGATGACTTTCAAAGATTTAAGAAGATGACTCAACTTCCCTTTCTTGCCAAATCTAACTACCCCTTTCATTGGTGAAATTTTCAAATACACCCTATCACCTTCTTCAAACTCCAAATCTCTTATCCTATGATCAACATAAGACTTTTGCCGACTATAGGCCGTTTGCAACCGGTTCCTTTTGCATCAAATGTTTTCAAACACTAAGATATGGTGTAATTGATGTTTAATTTATGTTTTCCAATGAAATTCTCCATGAAACCTTGACATTCACAAATCTATCAATTTGACTAAAATATGGGTTATGTGATCATGCTTTGAGATTGATTAATTCATGTGTAGATTTTAAGGCCTTTTGATTCATGTATTGATTAAGTATGTATGGTGTATAGGCTGTTTCAATTTGATTAATTGAGTAAAGAAATACTCTTAGATCTATTGCATGCTAAGCTTATTGAATTGATATTGATTTAATGCATATAGATTCTTGTGTAGATCTCTATGGGCTTTCTCATGATGTAAGAATTCTATTCAATTGATATCTATTTGGTTTTAGATTTATAAATCTATATTCAATTCACTTATATTTCATTGAGTATTATAGTCTATGTATTGAATTGATGTTCATGGCCATGGGTAAGGGCCTTATGGTATTGAATTGGATGATTTAGATTTGGAATCAAAGTGGTAAGATAGAGTGAGGTTATGATGCTCTATTTCCCTTTATTTAATGGTAATTAGACTTCAATTATGTTGTTATTGGTATTGTCCACTTATGGTTGCGGTGTTATGTGAATTGATGTGGCCTTGTCGGCGTTACTTTATGCAATATGATGATCACTACCTTGTCGGCAAACTACATGAAGAGTAACGTGCCTATTTGTGTAGTTGATTATGTGAAGTATGATGATATCTATATACATGTTAAGCAATGTGAAAGTATATGTTTTCTATTGATGTTATATAGGTGATCATGTTAGACTATGACTTTGACCTTGAGGGTTGAGTCTTGCTTAATCCTACTTGACTATATAAATCTATGTTGGTCATATTGATGATGTTATGATAGTACATAGGATGTCTTGAAGATGTTAGGGTTGCTTCTATGTGCTTCTAGAATAACATGTATTATGAGTTAATGTAAAGTATGTGGTGTCTTGTCTTGGTTGACTTGTGTCCCTTAATAGATATGTATGTGATTATGGATATGTGATGTCCTGACTTAGGATATTAAAGCTCTTAGTTTTAAATTTATGAATGACATGTGACCTTAAATGAAGTTAAGAGAGTCTTTTATGTGAAACCTTGAACTTAGTGATAAAAGATTGTTGAAGTCATAAGTCGTAATGGTATCCTTTAAAATAAAGGAATGATGGACATAAGGTTAATTGGCTGGAATGACATCATATTAATCCTTAGGAAAATCATCATGATCTTCTTGTCACCGTTGTGAGGTAGCCCTAGTGGACCTTTCTTTGGTAGGGTAAATCTGATTGGGTTATGAACCTGTTATGTTACCCTTTTATATGAACCTAATGGGTGAATTACTCTATGAGATAAAAGGCTAGCCGAGTGAGTATGGTAAGGGAAGTAGTTCTAGTTTTAGAGTTAGACTAGATTACAAAGTATGACCTTCATATTCCTTAACCATGTGCCTACATGGGATGTGTCCTGGTTCTTCCCTTGGCAAGTAGAACACCCTCATCGGAGTAGTTTAGAACTACGGATTCTATGTCTTGTTATCATGGACTATGTCAGTTATTGCCTATTCTCATCATATGGTATACTTACTAGCATTAGAGAAGTTCTATGAAGTTTTGGTAGTGGTATGGGATTCTGTCTTGGCGTTGCACAATAGGCTTGTAAGGTATTAGTGAGAGTCCCTAGGTCTTGTGTAAGACAATTACTTGAATGTCCTTTATGTGGTGAATGAGTCTTAAATGAACTAATGAACTAATGAACTAATGACTTAAGTTAAGGAAGTATGTTAAATGAAGTAGTACTTATATAGAGTAGTTAAGGGTTGTCTAGTTAAGGTATGAAGGGGGCATAACAATGGTCAATTCTTATCTTACCTAGATAAGTCTTAAGAATGACTCTACTTTGGGAAGTTGGTTGATTATGTGGACATGGTCTAAGCCTTAGGAAGTTTTAAGGATTACTTAGGTAATCTTGAATAGGTCAATCATGGACATTATCTTCTAGATTTAATTAAGTAGGTCTTTTGATAGACTTTGGAAGGAGAATGTCATATCACCTATATGTTAATGTCTCAAGTGAGAATGATTCTATCTGAGGTAGTCTATAGGATATATTAAGTGTATGTGTAAGGGATTGTATGGTCGGTTGCCTCACAACTCACTCAAGTGAACCTTAGAGTCACCTTAGTAGGAAAATCTCATGTTCTAATGTTAATGCCTCTTAAGTATGTATGTGACTCATTATAAGTAATCTTGAGGGTCATTTAGGCACATCTATAAAGGGTGTATGGGCGATCTCTCTTTTTGTGACTTTAAGTGAATCTTAGGAAAGCGTTGAGTGAGAAGATTACATGCTAAAGGATGTTTAATGTGAGGTGAAGAAACTTCACTATAATAGTGAATTGAATTCACCGTATAGTGAAGTGAATTCACTATAAGGTTTCTAAAAATGTGACTTTTTGCTTAAATGATTTCTTATGTGTTTCTAAGTTGTTAAAAATGTTGTTCTTATGATTATAGTATGGTGTTTTAATCTAAATTCATGAAAAGCTTGTTGTTTACTACATTTCCCTTTTTCATGGTTTTTGCATGGCTGCCATACTTAGTCCATCTAATGTGGTAACCCCTTCTTTTACCTTTTGACTCAAGTGTAGGGGATTGGAATCTTGATGTTCTATGAAGGATGGATAGATTTGTAAGGATTGAAGATGAAGTATTGGTGAGTGCTCATCGATTCAAGGACAATACCCACATGTCCCTTATGTCATAGTCTTTACTTTATGTCTTGTATGATCTTAGACCCAAGTGTTGTAAACTCTAACGTTTAGATGGTTCAATAAGAATGTTGTAAAGGTTTAATGTTTTAAATGAAAGTATTCCGCTTGCGTATTGTTTACGAAAGAGTTCTTCGTGTGTGAAGAAAATTTTAAATTTTTACTCATTTAAGAATGCTTACTATGAAATAAATTATACGAGAAGCTTAGTTGAGACTTCTTGAAGTCTCATCTGTCGTGTGACAATGCAAGGATGCTCTAACTTCATGGGTGTACTTGTGGGTCGTGATAGAGCGTGAGATTGAAGAGAATGTATTTATGAATATATACTATGAAATACATCTTTTATATCATGAACCATAACTCTTGAAATCATAATTCACATTCAAGAGAGAGTTAAGAGTAGAGTTCAAGAAAGCTTTTTGACTTCAATTATGATTCCTTTGAGGTAAACTATAGATTTGAACTAAGATTTGAGTAAGTAAGTATGAGAATGATAAGGGTCATATACATGAGTTCAATTATGATTCCTTTGAAGTAAACTATAGATTTGAACTAAGATTTGAGTAAGTAAGTATTAGAATGATAAGAGTCATATACATGAGTTCCTTATTGATATTTTGAGCCTTTAGTTGATTCTTTCATGCCCATAACTTCCGCATGAATTCATAAATTGAGCATCATTAACAGGAGTAGTATCTCCAAGTTCTTTGTCTTGAATATTCAATTCCTTATTCCTTGAAGATTATATTCCTAATCATGGGACTGCTACATGTTACCCATGAAGTCCTTCAGTTGAGTAGTTCATGCCCATAATTCCGCATGAACCCTATAAGTTGAACAATCTTGAGATAAGAAGTGTCTTTGATTCCTTCAGTTGAATAGTTCATGTTCATAGTTTCACATGAGCCCTCTAAGTGAACATCATAAAATCGTCCATAAACATGATATCATGAAACTTGAATCGATACTTTAATTCAAGGAAAGTTGAGACTCAAGTCTTGAAGTTAAGAAGTAAATCAAAACAAAGTTTATGAAGTTCTCAAAAGTCTTTTGCAGACGTTTTAACTTTCTTCTAAGGATTAAAGTTCAAGATGAATAAAGAGTAAAGAGTAAAGAGTAAAGTTGAAGTTCATTTCATCAGAAGTATATGAGGACTAAGTATTCTCAAAGATATTTAAAATATTTTCATATTTACATAAGAAGGGAAATTGAGATTTCCAAAGAACCTTTTTAAATGAAGCAAGAAAGGAAACTGAAATTTCAAAGATAGCCTTTGAGCTAAGTTTTTTAGCAGTAATATCAAATCAAAGAAAAAGTATGTTTTAAAACATAGTATATTTTGGGAGTGATAACCGAATTAGGGGAGAGCATGAGTTCAGATAACTCACGTCTCCATAAAACCATATATCCACCATGGGTACAAACGGGACATACTTTTAAGATGAATTAATTTCACAATAGACTAATGGATCCACTACGTTAAGTTATGTCCTATATTGATGGCATGGTATAGGATTGTTTTTGGAAGCATGAGGTGAAATGTTATATTATCTTTGTAGCTCTTAAGTGATGGTTGTTGGTTAGATAAACTCCCGCAGAAGTCATATTACTTTATTATATAAGTAAAGTTGAGTTTGTTATTGTATTTTCTTTAACGAACTAAGTTTCTTTTAATGTTATATAATGGTTTCTATGTATTGCATGTGCATTCTTTATTATATTGAGTTTAGTATGCAGAGTTGAGTACCCAAAATCACATATATCATATCTTTGAGTTAAGTATCTAATCTTTAAGTGGAGTATACAATCTCTGAGTTGTGTATCTTATCCTAGAGTACTTCTGAGTTGAGTAAGTTTGAGTAGTATTGAGAATCCTTGAGTATTTTTTGAGTTGAATTAGTTTAAAATGATGTAAGTATGTTTTCTTTTTTTACCATGTTCAAGCTTATGTTTATGCTTTATAATCCCCCTTACATGCTTGTATATTCCACGTAATGAGCCATTTGGCCTGTATGTTTTGATGATGCATACAAATTCATTGAGGATCATCAACAGGAGCTTTGTTGATACATTCGAGAGATCGAGTTAGCAATGGTGAGCCTCCTTGCTTCCGAAGGATTTCATTTACTTTTCAGTTCAATCAGGATGTCAAGGATCTTGTCCCGAGTTCCATCTTCATCATTTATAGGTTTGATAGATAGTCAGTATAGTTGAGAACTCTATATTATTAATTTATTTTATTAAATGTTTTAATGACTGAGGTTGCTTATTATATGGAGAGTTGAATACATTATTTTATTCAAAGATTTTTATTTGAGTTAAAGATTTGTATTTCAGTTTCATGAATTTTTATCAGTTTTTAGACATTTTATTTCTTATGTTAGTCTTCTACTTGTAACCAGTCAGGATGAAGGTTTTATTGGGGACAAGCAATGGCCTCGAGTGCCCCCTAGTCAAGGGTTTAGAGTCAGGCCGTGACAATAACCTAGTCCAATTGGGTGGAATTGGTACAATCCTACTACCGTAAAGTAAAGAGAATGTTATATTCCTTGTTACCAACATAAATCTTTATCCCCTTCAAATGAAGGGACTCAAGATGACTCATGAAGACCCATATGAGCATATGCAGAATTTTATAGATGTTTGTGGCCCGTTCTCATAAAAGAATGTATCAGATGAATCATTTTGTCTCAGATTATTCCCTTTATCTCAAACAAGTGAAGCGAGCAAATGGTTGTTTGAGTTGCTAAAGAATTTGATCACATCATGGGATGAGCTAACTACAACATTAACTGTGAGGTTCTTTCCCCTATCACATATGATGAAACTCAGAGACAACATTCAATGGTTGAAGCGATTGGAGGGTGAACCTATCCAGAAAAAAATCCGTTTAAGAATATACTACTTCAATGCCAATCTTACATGATTCCAAACAATGTGTTGCTACAATATTTCTAATGAAGTCTTGACTCGGTAATAAAGAACTAATTGATCAATTGGTTTGCGGTGGAATTAATATGTCAGTCATTTGAGGTAGATTCATTTCTTCTTGAAGACATGACGAAAATAAATCAAGCTTGGTATACTCAAGAAGATCAAGTGTCTCTTTTTTGCTTAAGAATGAATCAAGAATAACTTGATAAAGAGAGATAAAGGAATGAGAATATCAAGAATATGTTCTCCCAAAGAGAGATGTTGCAAACGTAAGTGTTAGAAAGTGTGAGCAAACCCAAAGTACCAAGGGTAGTGTTAAGTAATCAGGAGGGTTGTTCCTTAAGCTATTCAAAGCCAGGGGAGAATCAAGGTTTGAACCTGCACGGATTTGAGGAGGGTTTCCACCCATGTTACTTGAAGAGGGGTGGAAATCATGGTTGTAACTCTTACTAATAATTAGAGTAGAGAAGATACTATCAAGAAACTCTCACTAAGGATAAGAGTATAGAAGATACTTTCAAGAATAGGTTGAGCAAAGTGATGCTTGAAAAAGTGAGGATGATCATGACAGGGACCACACACAATCGAGTAAGAGACCAAACTCAAAGGTGAGTACAAGTAGTATCTGATACGCTCAAACTTACTTCTCAAATAAGAAGTAAAGCGGTCGTGTCATGTAAATAACCCAACTAGTGAGGTTTGGATCGTTCCCATGAGGAAAATAGTCTAGACTTAACTTCAACCCGTTATTACTGTTGTTTGGTCAATGACTTCCTTGGAAAGTAAAAACAATAAAAGGGGGGGTTTCTATTTCTAAACAAATGAAAATAACTAACGCAATTGAAAGAGACACTTAGCAGCTTTAAATGTTGGATTTTAATCAATTAATCGAAGTAACTAGGGTTTACGTGTTCCCCACAGGTTCATAACTTGATAATTCTAACTATAACAATTCTTTCCTTGTATCTTGCATGCAAAGTTATAAGTTATGTATTTCTAAATCCTTGGTCCGGCATCTAGAAAATCTCACACCGCACCTTGGTCCGGCTACGTGTGTTGCTATCCTAACCCTTATGTTTACCTCATATTAAGCATTGTATTCGATATTTGACTAAGTTATTACCTCGTACCAATCAGTACTAGCCTATTAGATAGTATACACTAAATCTATGTTGATAATTCTTTTCCTATTATCAACCTCTTTGGTCCGGCAAGTAGCATTAAGGTGAGTTCTAACGTTGGCCCTCCGTTAAAAAGACTTCTAAATGAAAGAATTATTAATACATGCAAGACACCATTCTACAATTGTTATTTTAGTTAGGTTTTATCTCATTATTTGCCTATGGTTCCCACAACCCTAGTTATGGAGTTTAGTTACTCATAGTCATAATCACAATATTCAAATATATTAAATAAGAATTTATGTACTTGCTTCAGTGAGAAAGAGTAAAATCCGAAAGTTTTCTTGATTAATCACCAAAAATCACTTGCAAGAATCTCAACGTAATCAATAATCCATAAAAAGTCTAATGATAATCAAAAGTCTAACAATATAATGTTTAATAATACGGTGTTTAACAATCTAAGAGTCTAACAATGATCCAGAGTCTTAACCCCAAAAACGAGGTTTTTCGAACTATTTATAGAAAATAAAAACCTAATTAAACAGGGACTCTACTTGCTGGAAATCTGCCAAAACGCGGCTGGGTCGATGGACCTCGCGATGGATCGTCGTGGTCATGACGGACCGTCATGAAATCCGTCATCCCATACTTATGCAATTTCTTCTACTGATCTCTTCATTACCCTCGATGGAAAGTATGACGGACCGTCAAAGGCACAACGGTCCGTCGAGATTCTTCGTTCCAACAAACTTCAACTCTTGGAATGTGGGTACTGGGATTACTTCTCTGAACTTCATGACGAACCTGCAGGACGGACCGTCACAAGCTTCGTAAACCCACACTTGGTCAGACTTCCCCATCTTGCTTCAGCAACTGCACTACGTTGCCACCTACGGACCGTCACAAGCTCCGTAGGTGGTCTCTTCTGCATTTCTTTGCTCAAAATCTCCGCATTCATCTTTGGACAGATTTCCTGCAAAATAAAGAGAAACTTATATAAACATTAGCACAAAAAGGCTTTTGGACACAATAAACTTAAGGAAAAAGTATTAATAATATCGTGAAACCACGGTATATCAGTATCTTAGTTGATGGTTTGTTGTCTCGCATGCTTGATAAAGTTGAGGGCTCGGATGACCTACTTAAATAGATAAAAGTCTAGTTCTCATCATTTGAACAATAGATACACATACCTTTGGGGAAAACAAAAAGGACAAGTACTCGGTGACAAGGAAGACACCGACAGCAGCAACTCCGACTAGTAGGTTATAACTTGTAGGGCTTTGGAGAATTTTGGGGGAACAATGATCGGTTGATAGAGGGAGAGATGGTGGAAGTTGGAAAGAGAGGGAAATGGGAGGAATAATGAAAGAATGGGGTGAAATGAGGGGTTGGGAAGTTTAAATGGTGAAAATTTATAATAAACTCCAACCGGGTCGGGTCGGGTTAGGTACGCCTCATTAATGACGCGACGATTCCCCGACGACGGTCCGTCGCAGTTGTGACGACCCATCATTTGTTCCGTCGTGTGTGTCCTAGTTTGAAAATAACATAAAGACATACCTGGTACGACGGAGGCATTCGACGGTCTGTCGCAGGTGAAATGGTCTGTCGATGTATCCATTAGTGACTGCTACAAAGTAATTTTCTACAGAATTCCCTTGTGATGTGCCTGCATATATAAAAACCCATTAGTAAAAAAATGCTATCATTACTCAAAAGACTATAAGTATTGGGTTGCCTCCCAACAAGCGCCTGATTTAATGTCGCGGCACGACTGGGGACACTTGATTAATCAGACTTCATCAAGATGGTATACCTCTATCACTTCATTCCCCGATGCTTTATCCCCAAAATAGAGTTTTATTCGATCTCTATTCATCTTAAACCACACTCCCTCCTTGGCTTTTAACTCAACTGCTCCATGAGGGAATACTTGGGTAATCAAGTAAGGGCCAGTCCATTTGAACTTGAGCTTGCCCGGAAGACAAGGCGACCCAGAACTGTCTACAAGAACAAAATCCCCAACCCTAAACTCTTGTTTTTCACTTTTTTGTTCATTCTCCTTCTTCATCTTTTCTTTGTGGGATATGGCGGATACCGATTGGAGCTCACCACTCTGCCTCATAGTCCTACACACGTTGAAGGTCGCTTCTTTATTGTTCAACCAAAATTTCATCTTCCCCTTCTCCATATCAACTAATGCTCTACCTGTAGCAAGGAATGGCCTCCCATGAATAATAGGCACTTCAATATTGACTTCGCAATCAAGAATAACAAAATCAGCCGGAAATATTAATGACTCCACTTTTACTAGAACGTGATGGAGTATCTCTATAGGCCTTTTCACTGCCCGATTAGCCATCAATAGCCGCATCGCACTGGGTTTTTGATCCCCCAGACCCAACTTCTTGTAATTTGAGAGGGGCATGAGATTTATGCTTTCCTCCAGATCACATAATGCTTTCGCAAAATTTAATGACCCAACTGTACAAGGAAGAGTGAACTCACCCGGATCTTCTTTCTTTTGTACGAGGGATCTTGTAGCAATAGCACTACAATGTTGCAGTCAATCATCATCCTCAAAAGTGACCGATCTTTTCTTGATGACCGGGCATTTGTTCTAGAGCTTCGACCAAAGGTATATTGATAGAAAGCTGCTTCAACATTGTTATGAAACGCCAGTATTTACCATCCTCAGTCTTTTTCACTAATCTCTGAGGGAAAGGTGGTGGTGGCCTAAGCATGGGAATTACCTTCATAGGTACTTCTGAATCTTTTCCATTACTTTCCTCTACTTCACCACTACCCTTTACCACATTATCATTATCCTTTCTCACATTTTCCTCACTAGACGGCATAAGTGTGTGAATTATTTGCTTACCACCCCGAGTAGTGATTGCCATACAGTGCACATCACTCTTTGGATTTTGGACAGTGTTGCTAGGAAGAGTGCCCGGTTGCCGTGTGTTCACTGTCGTAGATAATTGGGCCATTTGCAACTCGATCTGTTTAATCGATATTTCATGTGTATCAACTTTTTGCCCAATACTAGCTAAATCACACCTTAACTCTTTAATGTGCTCATCACTAACACCGAACATCCTCATCATTTTGTGCAACATATACTCAACTCGCGCCATACTATCTCCACCATCCGTAGGAGTAACTTCACGATTTTGAGGAGGGACATAGGGCCCACTCCTATCATTTCTGTTACCGTAGTTACCCCTATTGAAGTTGTTGTCGCGGTTGTAGTTTCCATCTCGGACATAATGACCCTCACGGTTATAGTTACAATAGTTCCGACCTTGGTTCCCTTGACCTTGGCGCCAATTATCCTGATTTGAGCCTTGGGCGCTTGGTCGGAAACCCGCCGTCTGCTCATTTACTGCATAAGTGTCCTCCGCATAATAGAATTCATCATTAGGAGGTGGTGGTTTAGCCAAGTAATTGACTGCATTTATCTTTTCTGCACCCCAGTGACATGTTTTAGTACCAACCCAAGCTCAGTTCTCATCTTAGCCATTTCTTCACGAATCTCATCTGTGGCTGTGTTGTGAGTGGACTGCACTGCGAAGGTGTTTCTCCCTATATCAGACTTCCTAGTACTCCAAGCTTTGTTATTCCGGGAGATTTTCTCTAATTTTTCAGCAATCTCAGCATAATGGCATTCCCCATAAGATCACCTGCAATAGTGTCAATACCTCTTTATTATTCTCATCCTGTCCCCGATAGAAGTATTCCTTCAGTGACTCTTCATCTATAAGGTGATTTGGAACAATTCTTAAGAATGAGGTGAATCTATCCCAATAACTACTAACTGACTCTCCTGGTAGTGCCACAAAGTTATTCACTCTGTCTTTGTGGTTTAGTTTCTTGGAGACCGGATAGTAGCATGCTAAGAAGACATCCCTTAGTTGGTTCCAAGTGAAGATTGAGTTGTATGGGAGCTCAGTGAACCACATAGCAGCCTCTCCCGTCAGTGAGAAAGGAAACACTCAGAGACCTATTACATCTAAATCCAAATCAGGCCTCCCTACACAGCTTTTACACACTGCCCTTACCTTAGCTATATGGGCATGAGGATACTCAGAGGGCAGCGCTAAAATCAAACCTCTGGCAGTGAGCATTTGCATCAGGCTACTAGTTACCACAAAAGTATGGCCTTTGGGTAGAGGAGGCAAAACCAGCGGCCCATCGGAGTCTGCTATGTTATCATAGCCTCTGTAGTATGCTTGGGGCTGTGGAACGGGATTTTGTTTCCTCTGTTCGTGTTCACCCGGAACATCGGGTAACAACTGACCATGAACACCAACCGGAGTTGGGATGTTCTGGTTCAGAGCATAATCATTTATTCCCCAGTTTCAATTCATATTGCGCAGTGTACGCTCTAATTCGTGATCATAGGGAAACAAGGGTTCTCTTCCCTCTGTGTATTTGGCATACAAGGAGGATAGTTCTAAAAAAAATAAAAAAACATAAAATGAATTAAAATCAAGAAAATATCAACTAAACTATAGTAATAAGTTCAAGTTTCTACTTTCCCCGGCAACGACGCCAAAATTTGATACGCTCAAACTTACTTCTCAAATAAGAAGTAAAGCAGTCGTGTCAAGTAAATAACCCAACTAGTGAGGTTGGGATCGTTCCCACGAGGAAAATAGTCGAGACTTAACTTCAATCCGTTAGTACTATTGTTTGGTCAATGACTTTCTTCGAAAGTAAAAACAATAAAAGGGGGGGGGTTTCTATTTCTAAATGAATGAAAATAACTAACGCATTTGAAAGATACACTTAACAGCTTTGAATGTTGGATTTTAATCAATTAATCAAAGTAACTAGGGTTTACGTATTCCCCACAGGTTCATAACTTGATAATTCTAACTATAACAATTCTTTCCTAGTATCTTGCATGCAAAGTGATAAGTTATGTAATTCTAAATCCTTGGTCTGGCATCTAGAAAATCTCATTCCGCTCCTTCGTCCGGCTACGTGTGTTGCTATCCTAACCCTTATCTTTACCTCATATTAAGCATCGTATTCGATATTTGACTAAGTTATTACCTCGTACAAATCAATACTAACCTATTAGATAGTATACACTAAATCTATGTTGATAATTCTTTTCCTTGGTCCGGCAAGTAGCATTAAGGCAATTCTAACATTGGCCATCCGTTAAAAAGACTTCTAAGCGAAAGAATTATTTATGCATGCAAGACACTATTCTAGAATCGTTATTTTAGTTAGGTTTTATCTCATTATTTGCCTATGGTTCCCACAACCCTAGTTATGGAGTTTAGTTACTCATAGTCATAACCAAAATATTCAAATATATTAAATAAGAATTCATGTACTTACTTCAATGAGAAACAGTAAAATCCAAAAGTTTGCTTTATTAATCACAAATAATCACTTGCAGGAATCTCAAAGTAATCAACAATTTCAAAAAAAGTCTAATGTTTCTCAAAAGTCTAACAATACAGTGTCTACTAATATTATGTCTAACAATACGGAGTCTAACCTCAAAAACGAGGTTTTTCAAGCTATTTATAAAAAAATAAAAACCTAGTTAAACAAGGACTCTATTTGCTGGAAATCCGCCAAAACGCGGCTGTGTTGACGGACCTCGTGACGGATCGTCGTGGTCACGACGGACCGTCATGGACCTCGTCGTCCCATACTTATGCAATTTATTTTGCTTCTCTCTTGATTACTCTCGAGGGCAAGTATGACGGACCGTCATAGGCACAATGGTCCGTCGAGGGTCTTTGTTCCAAAACACTTCAACTCTTGGAATATGGGTACAGGGATTAGTTCTCTGAAATTCATGACGAACCTGCAGGACAGACCGTCATAGACACGACGGACCTTCACAAGCTTCGTAACCCCACACTTGGTCAGACTTCCCCATCTTCCTTAAGCAACTGCACTACACTTCCACCTACGGACCGTCACAAGCACGACGGACCGTCACAAGCTCCGTAGGTGGTCTTTTCTGCATTTCTTCGCTCAAAATCTCTGCATTCATCTTTGGACAAATTTCCTGCAAAATAAAGAGAAACTTATATCAACATTAGCACAAAATGCTTTTGGACACACTAAACTTAAGGAAAAAGTATTAATAATACCGTGAAACCACGGTATATCAGTATCCTAGTTGATGGTTTGTTGTCTCGCACGCTTGATAAAGTAGAGGGCTCGGATAACCTACTAAAATAGATAAAAGTCTACTTCTCATCATTTGAACAATAGAGTGAAAATTCATGGTGAAGCTACATGAAAGTCAGTTGAGCCAACTTTAAGCACAATTGGGACCAAAAATAATGGGGGACAATGACACCACACACAAAACAACTTTGGTGGAGGATGGTGACAGATACTTAGGGGTGATTATTCAAGGGTAAAGGTAGCAGTAGGTGATATGAAAGGCAATGATGATGATCAAGCTTATGAAAAAGATAGAGGTATTGAGGAAGAAGAGATAGTCATCCAACAAAGCATTGCCAAAGAGTTACAAAAAGATGTAGGAAATTCAAATTCAATTTCAAAATTGGTGCAACCTCTCCCCAAAATAACTCCTCTATTTCCCCAACATCTCTAGAAGAAAACTAGGATGAAAAGTTTAAGAATTTCTCATTGATGTTCAATATATTGTTTATTAATCTCCCTCTAATAAAGGCATTATTGAAGTGTCGGTTTATGCAAAGTTTATGAATGAGTTAGTCACAGAAAAAAGAAGCTTGGACTTTGAAACAATTGAAGTTTCTCATAGTTATAGTGCAATTATGATTAATGACATGATAAAAAATAAATAAAGATCCTGGATCTTTAACCATCCCTTTCACTATACTTATGCTCAATTTTTCCAAGGCCCTCTGTGATTAAGGATCAAGCATACACCTAATGCCATGCACAATGTATAAAAAACTTGGTTTGGGTGAACCGAAATCCACAACAATGAGACTCTTAATGGTAGATCGATCGATTAAACACCCTATTGGAATACTATATAATATCTTGGTAAAGGTTGACTGATTCATCTTTTTTCCTTATTTTGTCATTCTCGACTACGAGATTGATGTTTAAATTCCCATTATTTTGGGAAGACCATTCTTGGCAATAAGGAGTTCGTTGATGATATTGAAAATGGAGATGTTCAGGATGAACAAAGATGAAGTCACCTTTAATGTGTTTAAGTTAATGAATCACCCAAGTGATATTCACATGGTCTCGACTATTGATGTAATTGATGAATCGGTGCCTAGTGTGAGCCATTTGATGTGTATGAATGAACCACTTGAGGTTGTGGTTTAAAACTATGATGAGTTTAAAGTCCAAGGTTACAATAAGGTAGTAGCTGCCCTTTCGAGTTTGGCAGAATTTACAAAGACTCCATTGAAGCTAGATATTGATCTAAAAAATCTAGAAATTCCTCCTACAAAACCATCAACGGAGGAACCACTAAATCTTGAGTTAAAAGTGCTCCATCCCAATCTCTGATATGCATTCTTTGGGACGAATAATACCTTACCCTTAATCATTGCAATTGATTTGCTTGAATGGCAAGTAAATTTGCTTCTTAAGGTTTTGAGAGGATGTATCAAATCTCTAGGATGGACTATATATGACATAGTGGGAATTCCTCCCGGCATTTGCAATCTCAAGACTTAGCTTGATAGCAAATGCAAACCGAATGTTGAACATAGATATAGATAGAACCCACCGATACAAAAGGTGGTAAACGAGGAGATAATAAAGTGGTTTGATATAGGTGTGATATACCTTATTACGAATAAAAAGTGGGTGAGTCCAATACAATGTGTACTTAAAAAGGGAGCCATCACAGTCATCCTAAATTAAAAGGGGGAGGTTGTTTTTATGAGATCGATAACCGGATTGCGAGTATGCCATTACCAGAAGTTAAACTCGTGGACCAAAAAAGATCACTTTCCCATGCCTTTTATGGATCAAATGCTTGATCAACTTTCAGAAAGAGGATTGTATTGCTTTTTGGGTTGATACTCTTGTTATAATAAAATCACTATTGCTCTAGAATACCAAGATAAAACCACTTTCACCTGCCCATATGGTAATGTTACTTTCAAAAGGATGTCATTTGGGTTGTGTAATGCTTCAGCATTGTTTCACGTTACATGCCATCTATTTTCGCTGGCATGGTAGAAGATTCAATAAAAGTCTTCATGGATGACTTCTCAGTTGTGGGTGATACGTTTGGATCATGTTAAGTACACTTGGTCAGGTCCTTTAAAGATGTGTGGAGACAAATTTAGTGGTAAACTAGTAAAAAAGTCACTTCATGTTTAAGGAAGATATAGTTCTTGGTCATATTGTGTCACAAAAAGGGATAGAGATTGATAAAGAAAATATTAAAGTGATTGAGAAGTTACCACCACCAATCTTTGTGATGTATATTCATAACTTCTTAGGGCATGTCGTCTTTAAGCGTAGGTTCATCAAAGACTTCTCAAAAATTGCACACCCCTTGTTCAAACTTTTGGATAAAGAGGTGAAATTAAACTTTGATGATGAATGTATGGTAGCCTTCAAGTGTTTGAAAGAGAAGTTGATTTCCACTCTGGTTATCATTAGTTTTGATAGGTCAGCACCCTTCGAAATAATGTTTGATGCAAGTGGTACGACATTAGGTGTCATGTTGGGGCAAAAATGCAACAAACTATTTCATCCTATTTACTACGCAAATAAAACTATGAATGGTGCTTAGGGTAACTGTACAGTTACGAAGAAAGAATTACTTGTGGTGATATATGATTCGGGCATACTTGCTAGGCACTAAAGTGATTGTTCACGCTAATCATCCTGCATTACGTTATCTGATGACAAAGAAGGATGCCAAGCCAAGATTGTTAAGTTGGGTACTATTATTGCAAGAGTTTGACTTTAAAGTTACAGATGAAACAGGTTGTGAAAATTAGGTGGCAGACCACCTAAAGAGGTTAGAAGGAAAGGAGAATGACAAGCTGGAGGTAGACATGATATCTTTCCTGATTAACTAGTTTCACGATAACTCTATAACATACTACTTCATATGCTGATTTTGCTAACTATGTGGGTTGATACTGGAAGAACTGAAATTTTATTAACAAAAGAGGTTTTTGTTCGGTGTCAAGAAATATTTTGGGATAAACAATACTTATTCAAAGAGTGTGCCGATGAAACACCCTAATAAATGAAATAGGATGAGCTAGAGTCTCACATGGGCTTTATGAGATAATAACTTGTTAAATTAATGATGAATAGATTTTGAAATCAGTTGTTAAGATTTTTGAAGTCAAACCTCAAAGGACGAGCAAGACATTCAAAAACTAGTCTTTTATGTGTTGGTATGTTCTAGTATGTTGTGTATGTTTTTATATGTTGTTTGGAGTCAAAAATAAGTGGAGGTGACCCTAGTGTCTTAATAATCGAGTTTATGGTCAAGGCGTTTGGGTACGACTCCGTATGGACCAACCTAAGGGTCCTTGATAAGGACCCAAGCTTTGGCCAAGAAGCTGCCAAGCTTGCAGACGACTGTTTCTGGAGACTAGGGGGCACGACACGCGTCTATCAATTAGAGGCAAAAATTTTACTCTACACCATGGGATTTTAACGAATCTTTCTTCCTTGAATTAATTTTTAGAAATAAAATTAGGGAGTGCCTCCGCGATGCGCAACCATGTTCAAGATTTGGATGCGTTAATAAAAGTTGAGTCAGACATTTCGAAAAGTCCAATTTAAGTATATAGGTATTTTGGGTACTTTGGTGATTTATTATAAATGGTTATTCTACCTACTTTAGGGTATTTTAAGATGATTAAAACATAGAACCCCGAATAAGAATTCATTCTCCAAAAAAAAACCCTTCCCTCCCAAAAGGTTTTCTCCCAAATCATCCATTGAAGAACTTTCAAACTCCAAGGAAAAAGATTAATTCTCCAAGTTTTCAGACCAAATTTCGTGGTATTCTCAATACTAAAGTATGGTGACTCTTTGTCTACAGTTAAATTTCTCTATATAAGCAATTCTCAAATAGTTTTGGAATTTACAAAAGATGATCAAAACCCAAATTCTTCCTAAAACTCACGGGTTCTAGCATAAAACGGTTCCAAATCAAATTATGTGATCATATAGTTGCTTAATTGATGATTTTAATTTAAAAATTTCATGAACCCATGATCTTTACTAAATTTCTAAAGTTGACTTATAAAATTGTTTTATGATAATGAATGGTTATTTGGTTTAGATTGAATTGTATTGTTGATTCTTAGTATTATATAATTTATTGATGATAAATTGTTAGTATAATGATTAGTTTGGAATTATGGCCTAGTGGAAAAATTATGGGTAAGTCCTCGTGTGATGATAAAGTTGTTGGGAACTGAATTTCTCTTGTGTGGTATGGTCCACCTATGGTGGAGGTGTTTTGAATATGGTATGTGTATCTATATGTGTATTATGACCATGGCCTTGAGGGTATTATATGATGAATTAAGTTGTTGTCTTAATGTATCTATGTATGAGTGTTGTTTACTGTGATGGAAGGCATAGCTTCTCTTAATGGTTATGTGTGTTGATAGTAGTATGTAAAGGACCTATATATTGTGGTGTTTCATCTTGATTGATAGATATGGGTGCACTCGTCTATGAATGATGCTTTTAGACTATGTCTTGAACCGGCACACCTTAGGACGGTGCCCTTCTTGATGAGTCTAGACTCCTAAGTGAATGTGCAAACCTTGGATATGAAAAGAAGGTTTACAATGAATTGAATCGGATAGATCTAGCATGGTATTCGTTTAATGAATGAGCTATCTTAATGAACCTTGATCAGTAGACTACTGTGGATCCCCTCTTGGAAGTCGTATTATGAGTTGGTAGGCTTAGGTATTGTTTAACACGAGGGGAGAACCCCCTAGAAGTAACATGGCGTACTTGACCTCTCGGATGTCTTATACAAGCTCATAGTTATCATTCATCGCATTGTCATAGTAAATTTAGTGGAAAATTTAAAACCTTTCATAGAACGTCATATACTAGAAACTTTACTTCATATATATATATATAAAATATAAATCATAATACATATTTAGACCTTAAGACTCTTTTCCATCTTAAACTCAACAACCTTAGAGTACATTAGGGACACTGCCTTAAGACATAATACGTAAGTATGCAATATTTAAGATACTTCATTGTAACTAAACATTAGGACATCCTTGGACTGAAGGAATCCTTTCCTTGAGCTTGGGAAACACATATTCAGATCCTGAACATTCCATACATCCTTTAAGCATCCATAGCCTAAACTTTGTGTAAAAAGTGGAGAATAACGGGATTATTACAAGAATGCACTAAGTGTGGCAACCATGCAAAAACATGCATTTAAAAGGGACATTTTCTTGAAATCATATATCATGCATTTTTGAGTAAATATTTATAAACCTTTATCCAATAGCATTTATATCATTCACATACTTCATATAAAAATATCCAAAGGCCAAACATTTCATAAAATCATAATTAGAATTTAAGCCATAATTGAGGTCACTTTATAGTGAGCTCCGTTACCTTAATAGTAAACCCTTTTTCTTTTAACTCATAAATTTTCCAAGCAACCCTCTAGTGATTCTTGATGCAATGCATCACCTTACGGCCACAAGAAAACCATACATATAACCTACACAAGGTAACACATACCATCATAAAAGCAAAGTACAATATAGACATATTTACGCCAAGACTATGAGGACATTACAATGAGCTACATCAACTTACGCATATAATGACTTCACTTCACATACATCATTATTAGACCTTGTTCATGACCCAATATCAGTATGCTAGTGCAATGAACATCTGAAGTCCCATTACTCCATACATTCTTAGTAAACCCTTCATGAGACCACAAACCTTAGCATTCAATATACCTCAACATAACACATACGGACAACTCTATTCATATCAACTATCTTCATCAAATAGTAATTAAGACTCATATAATGCATGTAAGGATAAGATCACATCATGTAGACTCATACCATGCACATTTTCATAACAAGTAGACAAATACTACCATAACATGCATAACGACATACTCATAAACATACACATTAGGTCACCTTCCTAGGACTTCCTACGGAGCTACTTGTGCAATGTCTAGATGGTTTGACTACTTCCACCTATCTTAAGTAACCTCTCTTAAGTCCTTCTAAGTTAGGATGCTATTCATTTACTTCCATTGTCCATTTTACTTTAGGGAAACTATAGCCTTAACCGATACTAAGACCATGAGTGCAAAACATGGAATAGAGTTACACCAATGGAAGGTGTTATTACCTAGACAATGAAAAAAATTAACACATTCTAGCATAATAAGTGATATCACATTGCTATACTATGTGGCAAGCATAGTTATGGAACTTGGAGGTACATGTGAAAACCCTATTTATGCCAAGATGGGGCATTATGATTATTCACTTATGGAAACCCTATTTATGCCTATTGAGGCATCGTGGTTATCCAACTAATGAGATTTATGGTAGACCTTCCTTCCCACATTGGGAAGGGACACACACTCAAATTCAAGTTCACTCAGTGCTAAGCCAAGTCTCCTTTATTGAAAAACCATTATTACATTACCTTTATAAAAATTAGGCTTAGGAGAGTCATCCCCTCACATACTTAGCTCATAGTTCATAGATGAAAGTTCATCAACCTAAATCATGTGAGAAATCCTTTCACATGGACATACAATATGTGTTAACACTATCTAGTTTAGGATACACTTGAGCACTAATTTCAAAGGCTCCTCTATTGACTAGATCATTATTCACTTTTGTGTGTGTACATATATGTGAGAAAACATTTCACGTAACACATTAAGTTCACACATGTTCATACATTCATATTCATACATATAGAAACCAAAACTAGAAATTATCCTTTCAAGGCACACATGTGCAATGCATAGGCAAAGTCACATACCCTTTTCCATACTAGTACACCTATGGAGTCATTATATATAAGGAAACACATATAATACTTTCATAAACATCATCTTAACATGCATAGTAGTAGACACTAGTGAATATGATAATTATCTTTCATTTAGACATTATAACCTATACTACTTGTAAGCATGCATAATGTGTGTGTGTGTGTGTACATTGTTGAACATGATCCCAAAAAATGGCTATCCATAACATCTTGAGTCATCCACCCTCTTAAGACCATAATGCACAACAAAGCATAGACTACACAATATTATTTAGCATAGAAGACAAGACAATCTTTAGATTACATTCAAGACTCATAATCTTTGCTATTTACACATTCACATAGGGGTACATGGGTAGGGTTCATCCATATTTATTTATTCATGAATGGAACCACCTACACATGATCGTAATATAAATATTTACATGCTCATAACAATAGTAACACAAACTAGATTCACAACTAAAGTAGAAGACTAGGCATAAGTTACACATAAATGGATTATCATAACCACTCATTCATATATTCATCAATTTGCCTTCAAGGCTATGGTAAACACATATATAATAACAATAAAGTAAAAACCTCCACCATAAGTGAACCATGCCACACAATGCCATACAAGGCTTCATCAACTACAATACTATAAGGAAAGTAGAGGAGATAATCATTTTACCAATTTATCATCCTTTGATCATCATTGATCGATACACCTTGTTTATTAACAATTCATATATATAGTGAAGTATATAAAGAATTCATTAGTCAAACAAAATCATGTTTTATCTACCCTAACATTTAGATCATTGCATATATATTACAATATTCACTTTGTAGGCTAGAATAGTCCAAATCCATCTTTACCAATTCCATGGTTATTTATTCATATTGGATCAATTATATGTAATTATCATCACAATATACTTATAAGCATTATCTAAGGACAATCAGCCATAATCGAGTCATATAGCAACCATCCCAACATCAAGATCACAAGTTACTACTTGATAGCTTAGAAGAAAGTACATCAGTTCATGCAAGTATTATTTAATTTGATCATCAAGGATTAATATTCATACCCACAATTCATCATTAATTTCAACTTAAAACAATAGCTATAATCGTCTTCACCTAATCGAATTCAACATTAAATCATTAAAAGGCCAATGTTAGAGAGAATCATGGAAAACTAAGTTAAGCATGTTCAAATCTTCATACGTTGATCCACATGAATCCTTAATAATCAATTAAACATTAATTCACGTAAATAACAGTATATATACACAACTCAACGTAACAGTATCCCAATTCAACCATTAACAAGCCATGATCACAACGCCTATGCAAGGAGTAAATCAATTTTGGGAAGGAACATGGGTTTATAATGCAATTGGATTAAAATCACGCTAAAATAAATATATTAACATCAATTAATCATGATTTATACATTTAAAAATTTGTTACAAAGAACCAATGTCTAGATTAAGAATAAGAACTTTGATCATGAAACTTCTTTGAAAAACGTTGAGATAAAGTCTCAAAGTGAAAGTTTACTTACAGATGAAGGATCACCATGCCTTAGTATAGTTTAAATCCTCTAATATTTTGTGAAGAACCCATGAGAATCCAATATACAAGCTGTTCTTGAGCTTCAACAACAATGGAGGTTTCTAGAGAGAATTTGTTTTGGAGGGAAGTTTCAGTTTGAGTGAATGGGATTGGGAATGGGATTGTTCACGTGTTTGATCCCTTAAATACACCCAAAAATAGGTTAAAAAGTTAATTAGAGTCAGGTTAGGACGTTGGGTGAATTTCCCATTCACCCCTTTAATGAGGCAGTCGCAAGGCAGCAGTTGATGCCACTATCGACTAACAGCATCGACTGAGAGTCATGTTGCTCCCTCATTGGTCACTGCAACTTCCTCTTAGTGACTTCCGCTCCTGTAACAAAGTTTCAACCCACGTCCCAATCGATGGGGCGTTGATGGAATGACAAGGCGTCACTTGGAGCCCGTCCATTCACACTTCCAAGTCAATGTCTCGACTGCCTTAGGTCCTTCTTGTGGTCTCTTTTGCGGGTCCCATTAGAATTCGTACACAGACGTTCCAACGTAAATACAAACCATAAAAAGTTTTAGACCTCCCACATCAGTTTCACCCAAAACAAATACACGTAACACATCCAAACAGGCTAGGCCCCATCAAGACAAACTTAAGCGTCTTAAGGTCTAACTTTTGAATGTCTTGGACGTTCTTGAGAATTTGACCTCAAAAATTCACAAAAACTCCATAGAATGTCTATAAACCTCTTCATAACTTATTTTAAGACTTCACAAGCTCATACCATACAATATATAAACATCTATAGACAGATGAGGTACATAGGTGACTATTCGTCGAACGTATTGGTCGTCCCTTGACGTTTGACTTCCAAATCACCTCAAACTTTACATACTTCCACTAAAACATATTATAAGTCATATTAAGACCTTAAAACTCTAAAAATGTCTATGCTAGATAATGCTTAATGTGTCTAGAGTGCCTATGATTAGACCGGGTTCACACAGATTGATACGCGTAGAACTAGTACTATGAACCCTTGATATAGCCAAGCCAATTAACTTGGGGGTTTTAGTTGAGTTAGAAAAGGTTGTTTCCAGGCATGTAGGGATCTCGAATATGAAGAATTACTAAGATGATTCTTTATCGGACTTAAAAAGAGAAAATCTTAGGTTTGGAGGGTCGAGCGGTAAAATGGTCTTTTCCAGACCAAGGGTAATATCGTAATTGCTCTAAGGAATTAATGAATTTATTAATTAATGTAATTAAGTGGATGATTTGGCCTGGGTCAACCCGAAATGACCCGTTTCACGGAGGTCACTCCATATGGGTTCGAACATAAACGTAAGCATCAATTAAATGTATTTAAACTGAGATTCATAATCTGATTTTTTAAGGGCTTTATGGTCATTTCACTAAGATAATTAAATAAGTATTTTTATTAAATTAATAAGGAGTCCTAGTTTGACTAATTCTTAAACTAAAACTCCTAATCCTAAACTACTCTATCATGCTCATCTCTCTCACGTTTCTCCACTCTTCTCATGTTTTCTCTGCCTCACAAAATTAAAAGAATAGAAAAAACAACCAAAGGCTTTCACACTTTAATAACTCACACAAAAAAATATACTCAAAACATATACAAACGCTAAGAAAAAACTGTTAGGCAAAGGGAGGAGTTTTCCGTCGAGTGGTGTTGGAATTTCGAGACTTAAAAGTGATTTGGAGAGGGTGTTGGACAGCAGGTCGTGTGTTGGATAAATGTCAAAATAAGGTATGGGTTTTCTTTCTCTTGGTACTTTTCCCAAGAGACCCTTAGGACTCAGATAAATCAATTCTAAAAAATAGGGTTGTGCCCCGTTGCATATCCCTATCACTAGCTCCCATCGGTAAGTAGGTTGGGTATGTTTGCTGATAGAAATTAGGGATGTAATGTATTTTTGTGATGATTAAGTTTATGTATGTATGTTCGGAGTTATGTGAATATTAAGAATGATGTCCGAAACTATGTGTTTATGTGTGTGGAATTTGTAGACGTGACATATACTCTTGGTTTGAAGTTCGAAAATGACATGTTATGGTTGTATTCTTCCGTGCTCAAACTTGTATAAATCGAGATGTTCATATGAAGTATAATGTGTCTGATTTGAATGGAAACTATTATTCAAATGTATCCATGAAAATGCACCTAATGATGTACTAAATGATCCATGAATCGCCATAACAACTAACGTGTAAATGTTGATCAAAATGAGATGAAAAACGTACATATTTTCCAGCATTTTGTTGATGAGTTTCGGACAAGCTAAGTGGTGTATCATGCTATATAAAATGAATTAAAATAAGTAGGTCAATGAGAATTGAATCTGTGACCTCACCATGTTAGAAATCCTAGAAATAAAGTGATAGGAAAAGAATGTGGCATATAGTATTTGAACCTGTGTGCCTTGACCAAAACAATAATAAGATAATGAAAAATAAAAATGATAGGTGTGGGTTAGAACCCACAACCTCTTGGTCAGACTTAAGGAATAATTAAAAGAAAAATAAAAGTTGAGTCATGTGGGAATCGAACCCATGACATCTCGGTTGAATAGAGGAAATTAATTAGAAAAATAAAGTGAGGTTTTGGGGGTTCTATCCCACAACCTCTCGATCAAACGAAAATGATTTAAGGAAAAAGAGAATAAAAGAAAATGAGGTTGTGGGTGTTCGATCCCATATCCTCTTGGTCCCAAACGAATGAAAAATAAAGAAATTAAGGGAAAATAAATAGAAGGCGTTGGGGCTCGATCTTGGGTCCCCAAGCCGAGTGGATTAAACAAAAATAAATAAAAATATAAGTGTTGTCCAACGGATTCGAAATTGGGTTCCCTTACCCAATTTTTGGATTGATACATAAGTCATACGTGGATAAATGTTCAAAATAAAGCTGCTTACATAGATCGAAATCCGTGATCTTGTCGAAACTACAAGATGCATAAGTCTTGTATCACAAAATCTTAGTAAAAAATGAATCACATAAACAAACTATAAATGAAGCCTCATGGCTTGTATATATAGACCCATCAGTCCATCATACGTGTAAAAGTAAGTGAACCTAAGATATATGTAATGAAAGGATGTAGCCCTAGAAGGGTTAAGTAAGAGTGCGAAACACACTAAATGGCCAAGTGCACTGGTATATGATGAAATGAACATTCACGAAAAAGGGGTGAGTAATTATGAAAAGAAAATGTGCTAAAGTTAATGAATGTGGTGACAACATGATAAGAGGCTAATGTGAAAGATGAGAGAAATCTAAAATGATCCTAAGTAAATGTTAGCAAAACGTACTCACCTATGAGAGTGTAAAATTAATGATGAGAGCAGTTGTATGAACACTCTAATTAAAGTATTGAGATTAGTGTATACTCAATATTGATGATGAGATGATAAATCATCTAATGAGCAATGATGTCCTCATACTAGAAGCTGGCTTACATGATGTATGAGTTGAATGTAATGGAACTTTATATTGATCACCGATAGGCTAGTTATGAGCGGTGATGCCTTCTTTTGGGAAGGGCGGAGGTTCAGTAACTCTCATGAGATGAGACAGTCCGGCATGCCGAGTATCGGTCTCCTTATATCTCCTAGTCTTTGAACCTATACTGCCAACATAGGGATCTAGCAGGGTTCAATTCCCTATATATGCTAGCATGTTTTGGTTCACCTTGGACGGTGATTCCACCTCTTTTCAGTGTGGGGATGAAACACTAGATTTCAGGATTCTCACATGATCTTTGTTGGTTAAGTTTAAAGTTCCCAAAGAAAGAATGAGGCCAGCCTCAAATGGTGCACATAATAAAATGAACGATACCAAAGGTGTTAGGATAGGATAATCAAGAGGTGCGATTGACTCCAGTAATGACACTAGGTTATTCTTGATCATCGCAAAACAAATCCAATGAGAGACTAAAGACTACATCCTAGGTTTGACTAGTGGTTGCACTAGTATATGGATGATTTAAATGAATTACGTATGAATGAATGAAGCAGACTCTGTGTTTGCTAAAGAAGGCTCCCTTGTTGAGGTCCCACATGTTGAGCCCTCATTTTGGGAAGTCTTAATGTCAAGTCCATGATTCCAAGGTCTCATGGCATATGATCAAATGATATGAGATATGTTAAGTGCTATATGCAATATGTTATGTGCTATGTGTAATATGTTATGTGTTGTGTGCAATATGATACGTATGATGATGCATGTTACTCTCATTGCATGACTTTCCTGAAATCCAAATTTTGCAAGTCCACTAACTTTCCTAATCCAAATCTGGCACGTCCACTGACTTGACTTTCCATAAATCATGTTGCTAGGAAAGAGATATTATTACTCATGCATGTCCTTGGTGTGTGCTTGCATATACCCATACTTATTACAAGTGTGTACTAACCCCATACAATATCTACTTTTAGGTGCAGGCATAGGTGGACATTAAAGCTTACAGTACGACATTGCAGCTATCCGGACATGGAGCTTTCATTAGGATATGGTAGGCCCTCATGCTTTCGAGGATGTCTACTATTATTTTCTAGCTTAGATGTAGGATTTATCTAGTGGAGAATATTCCACTAGTGTTTCATTTCAGACTTTGTATTGGTGTATTTCGGCAAAAATATAATTAATGCAATTATGAACTATTTCTTTCATTTGATAATCTTAATATTAGATGGTTGATTGTGAACGTTTATGAGTTTAAGTAGAATAACATACATGAATGTTAAGTAACAAAAAATTCAAATTTTTTGCTAAAATTAACCTAGATGAAGTAACAATGACCCATGTAGACTTGTTTGCGACCTCTGAGAGGTCAACGAGGCCGGTCTCGTATAGGGTCTAGATTCGGGATATCATAGTCAATTTTCTCTTAAAATGAGAAATTCTCAAATTTTAAACCAAGGCATGCTTTTGTTTCCTTCCTAGCGAAAAATGTCAATTTCAAAAATACCAATAGTCTTCACAGTAAGAATTTTTGAGAAAAGTAATACAAGTCATAGGGAATAGTCTTCACACATGAACACTTATCTAAACCTGCTTTCAATTTTCAAGAGCGAGGCTACAATCATGCTTTCCAAATAATTAAAGTCACATAGTTTTCAAGAGACTCTACACTTTTCATTTTTTAAGAGACTCAACTTTCCATTATAAGGCTAAACATTACACCTCACAAGTGACTGTTACCGTGTTTCTATCTTATCTCTTGAAATCAAATTCACAATTAGCAATAAACATGCAAATCAACATGAGAAAACATGGATTTTATCAAAAATGTTATTTCATGCACTTTTGAACATTCATAATATCCTTGAGGTAATGTCAATCAATACATACCAAACATATAAAGTTCATGCAATTCATATTTTATGCAAAACTTTTATTCTTGAACAAGCTTACAAAAAAAATCATTAGTATCAAGTTCAAGCCAATATAGAAGGTCTAGGTAGAAAATACCTACAACTTTAATACTCCATAACCATCCCCCACTTAGAGTAGACCCAATTTAAGAGCAACTTAACCCAACCTTAAGAGGAAAACCTTTATTTTCATCACTTAAAAGTGATTACTACTTTAGAAGGAGTTTACAGTAAGTTAACATAGGAAAACCAAGGTATTCTAAAGAGAGGAGACTTAGTCTTAAGGACTCTTTCTTTTCTTTCAACATTAATGTAAGGTAACTTGTATTTCAAACAAACCCACATAATCACCCTACAAAGAGAAGAATAGTACCCTCAATTCTAAGGGAAACATCAATTCCACAACATCAAGGGACTCACAACACAATAAGATGTTAGAAACAAATCCACGACTCATCATGCCATAAGAATCTTTTTCTTTATTTAAAATATCAAATCTCTTTTTTTATATATTCATTGTCATGTTCATATGCATCAGTTCTGTACACATTTCAAAATATTCAACCAAGGAACAATTTAGTTGGTTATCCAAAAATCTTACTGTAAGCCGCCAAGTATTACAGTGAACATGCTCCAAAATTCCAAAAATGCAACATTTAGGCAATTGGTGGGAAAAACATGGCAATATGAGATACAAGATTTTACCAAGACAAGCATACTATAATCACACCTAGGATCAAGTCTATACAAAGGACTCCTACCCCTACTAGGAAATTTATCAATGACCACATATATACAAAGGAAAACATTGAACACTTTTGAGCACATATTCTTAGGGTACCATGCTTCCATAGGTAGTCACTAAGCATATAATGTTCAAATCATATCATAAGGCTACTATCATGAAAAAACCATATAGTAATACATTATTTCAAAATAGACTTATGTCAACCATAATAACTTCTAACGTTGAGCACTATGTGTTGTGAGAAGGAAATGCCTAATGATGAAGTGACTTACGCCTTACGTGTGGTGACATTAGTTTTGAAATTTCCTTGTTGAAATGATATGCTTTGTGTTGATTTAATATTTTCGATTGGTTGGGATGCTAATCTTGTGTCTATTCCTTCCTTCAAAAGAATATTAGTGTCATTTGGGGTTAAATGTTATTAAGGGGGGGGGGGAGATAATGTAACACCTTGAAAATCCAAGACGTGTCGTAAATCCTAACATAGGATTTATTGAGTCTAATTACTGTTTTTAATACCATTTTATATGATATAGGTCATTTATGAGGTTTAAGAATCAAAACATCCAAGAACGTCCATGACATCCGGGAAGTTGGTTCAAAGGGGTGTTAGCGTGACTTAGCCTATTTAACTAGCTTTAAGCAATCGGAAATGTATGAAAATTGATTTTAAAAAAAGGTAGTAAATAGGTGTTGGAGTGATTTCATGGTCGAAACGTCCGGGTACGACTCCCCAAGGACCAACAAAGGGCCATTGTGGAGGACCCTAGCATTTGAAGTAACACAACCTGGCAGTGTGCATCGACGGCGCAAGAGAAGGGTCGTGTATGCACAAAGGGGTGTCGATGGCACCGTTGTCCCATAATTAGTCATGATGAGGAATCCCCTCTCCGACACAGTCTCAAAACTCATCGACAGAATGCAGGACAAGAGGGGAAGGGTCAATCGACTCACAGATGGCCCGTCGTTCAGGGTCTCGTCTATGAGGGTCGAGTTTTCAGCTTAATTTAAGTTGGTATCATTTAATTAATTAGGGGGGTTAAGTTTTTTAGTTATGTGTTAAGGGAGTCTAATTAAGCTGATTTAAGACCCAATATAAATACTACCAACCCTCATTAATCTAAGAAAATTCTCAAATATAAACTCTCTTCCTTCTCTCTTCTTTCTCTCTCTACTTAACCTCACCATCGAAGACCAGCAAGTATAAGAGTTTGGGGCTTAAAAGGGACGAATTCACCATCAAATTGTTGTCAAACTGTAAGGTATGGGATTAATTCACCTTTAAGAGTCTTTCCTCAAAGAGTTCCTTCAAAATAGATTTCAAAAGTTGAGTTTCCTTATGGGTTTCATCCAATCACAAAATTGAAGTTATGAATTGAGTTGTTGACGATTTCTCTAGGTTATATAAATAGATTACATGTAATTTAAACTTTTAATGGTAATTGTTGATGGTTTGGTCTAAATTGAAGAACATGATCCTCAATCCCTAACCCTAGGTTGTGATCTTGATTTATATTGTATCGTGATCATTCAATTGTCTTGGTCATTGATTAGATTACTATCCTATGGTGTTATTACGAATAAATTAATATGAATTATAGGTCTATCATGCTATTTTAGTAAGATGTGATTTATGTTATAAAGTATATTGTGAAATTACCCGATGTATCTTGTCTTAAGTTATGACCTAGTGTTGAAATGTGTTATAGAGATGCAATTGGCCTTGTTATCTTATTGGTTATCATTGTGTGATGATGTTACTTCCCTAGTTAGGTTGATTTATGGGTTGATGGTAAGACCGTGATGATGAAGTATGAAGAAAACTTGGGAAGTCTAAAAATCTCCATCTTTATTTCCAATTGTGATTTATTGTGGTTAAGTCATGATATTATATTGGAGTATTCCTTTTATTAAGATTGATAGGATTGTATGATGATTGAATTGAAATGTCATCATTATGGTTGTGAGGTTGATTAGGATGTAAATCCTATAAAGATGGTGATGCTTTTTAATATGTCTTATTATGAAATGATATGTAGTGTGTTAACCTCACTTATATGAATTGCGATGAAACGACTATACTCATGCAATTCTGATTGTTCTATTGATGATGATGATTATACAAGGGATAGACCCTATGACCTAATCTAAGATATGATTTTAAATTAAAATCATAAAGACATTTCAATAAAGGGATTTATCTTAAAACCGAGTGAACTTGACAATGAGAGGTGATGATATTCAAAAGAGGAAGATTCGCCCTATAGTTTTGTATGAGATGTTGACTTCCCAAGAGGAACACTCATCCAATGAATTCCCATGAGATGAGGCCCCAATTACCAAGTGGTATCGAGAGGGAATATATTATCTCTTATTTCTTAAACTATGTTGTCCCCATAGGAAGACTAGCTAGTCGATCCACCTAGAAGCTACGTTCATGTTTGGCTCTACTTTGGCCGGCGGACCACCTTCCATCGGTTTAAGGTTTTACAACACCATATTCAACACTTAGCTCATGTGGTCTATGTAGGTTAAGGAAAGTATTCCCTAAAGTAAAATAAAGTAAAATAAAGTAATGAAAGTATAAACTAAGAAAGGTGACTTGAGAGGTTTAACTTAGCTTAGGTAAGGGTATGGGACTGTACCTATGCCTTGCGCTAGTTGACTTCGATGGAAACATTAGAAAGTTGATATTATGTATGCATATGATAATGATGTATATGATGATAATATGCTGACACTTTAATCTAAATGACTATACATGATGATGATTATCCTCTTGATATATTAAGTGGGATTATATTGTTAAATTTGGACATTGGTTATGTTTTCTTGTTAAGTATACTTGGTTGAGAAACGTTATGGGGATTTGCTTGGGCATTGCACTTGTTGACTTGATAAGTATTCATGAGTAATGGTCTTACTCATTATGACATAGTTGACTCTTATTCATTCTTGTGAGGTAATTCCTTGATGATAGGGTTATAGTAAATCATGCTCTCAAGTATGTTGGAATATGTATTACTTGTTGAGTTAATAAGCATGTTTGGTTGGTTGATATGACTTGCTTGGATTGCATTAGGTTCTTAAAAGGTTAAAATGGCATGTTTAGACTAAAAGTCGTTTTTAGCATGTTTTGCTTTTATATGTGCAGAAGCTCTCATATTTAGTACATGTGGAGTATTAACCCCATTTTCTTCCCTTTTCCCAAACATTTTAGGTTTCGGTCGCTGAAGAGTTTGGATGGCGACATTGTTGAAGGCTTGGATTCTTCATTTCATCCAAGTGGGATAGGTCCTGAATGTCCGAGGACAATGTCACTATCTAGCTTATGGACTTGTTATGAGATTAAAGACACTTTCATTTCTTTCCTTTTGAATTGAGTGTTATACTTTTGTATGAACTTTATGTGGTCTTGTTGGATTGATATAAGGGTTATGCCCATATTGTGATAATTGCTTAGATGGTATGAGATGAGACAATCTTTGAGACTATTTTTCTATCTTATATATGTATATGTGCAGTAAAAGTAGAAGTCTATGTAACCTTCCTATATGAAGGGTCTATGTATACTCTATACGACAATATATTATGTGTATGTATAGGTCTATGTAAACCTCCAAGTAGTTATAATGAAAGTTATAAATTTTTCCGCATTTTTTAACCTATGAATGTAATTACATAAGGCTAAGAGGCTAGTCTTAGTCCTTCAAGCGGACGACAATGTCGGTTTCATATAGGGGGTAAACCCGGATGTGACAAACTTGCTCAAGTCGTGAAACAAGTTACTAAAATTTGTAAAGGCTCCACAAAAAGATCCAAAGGGACTTTCTCATAATGATGGAAAGAATTCTCAAAACTTAACTCTTAACTCTAACTTGAATTTAATTTATGAATTCAAGATTATGATCATGTGAGGAATAATTTTTGGTGTTAAGAAGTAACTTAGGTTAGTTAGAATCAAAAAGGTGTGAAGGTGCACTTCAAACGAACTCAAACGGAGCAGCCGGAGGCAAAATGGATGGGGCAGGCGACCCTAGGGCTATGTGTGTCTTGGGGACCCAGCCCCTAAAGTCTAGAGGGGCTTTAGGGCGCTCTGGCAAGTGCATCGCTTTAGGCCACAAACCAGAAAATCTGCCAAACTTCCTTGCTTTTTTTCTTGCCCTACCTCACCTAGAATCGAACGGTTTCTTCCACAATCACTTAGATTCATTTACTTAACTTAATTAAACTCTAATATACTAAAAATTACACTAAAATTATTCAATTTTATAATAATAAATCTTCAAAAACCCAATACAAAAACATTCAAAATGAACTTTAAGAACAACTATTAAGAATTGATCATCAAGAACTCTAATCTTTTAACTTCAAGAATGATTTTTCTCTGAAAAAAAAAACATGATTGGCATGTAGGTGAACTAACCCAACACTATGGAAGCTTAAATACTCATAGGTATCAAACACATGGTGAAAATCCAGGAAATCACACAACAATCTCGATGAACTTTTGATCCTCCCCCTTTTCTATTATTTTCTCTTCTTTTCTTTTCTTTTCTTTTCTTGAACTCTCAACTAAAGCCCTAGGAGTATATTAGTATTATAAAACTAAATAAAAAAGGATTAGACCCTAAAAACATTACTAAGAATGATTTTAATCTGATTGGGTAAGGAAAAGACCAAAATACCCCTCATCATTTTCGGCTAACCTTCCTTAACCGGACAACCTAACTTAAAAAGGTCATATCTCACACATTCGAACTCAAAACATAGCAAACTTGGTAGAGATGGAAATATAATTAAAAGATTTTTCATAAGGTATCTTTTATAACACCTAACTTATAATGTGCTAAGAGTTATGATCGTTTGAAGTTGACCCAAAACTCATACTTAGCCTAATTCCAAATTTTCAGATTTCATTCTTTCCTATTAAGTTCGTTTTGGTACTCAAGGTTCTACACTCACTACGAAGAATGGTTTGAGTCATAGCTCAAAAAGTTTTTCGGTTGTTATAGGTATACACACTATTAAGATCTTCAATATAACCTTGGTGTCCCATTTGACCACCATTACTCTCTGTCTCACTCAGTTCTTCATTTTCTCAACACAACAAACACAAAAGAAAATCAAATTGATTCCACTTCAGCCAACAAAATCACGAATCAAACGTCGATAAGAGAACCCTAAATAACACCACTCCCCAGCACAAGGAATCATTTTGATTAACGTATCAACTCATCTCATCCTATACAAGGTGTAGGTGATTGTTAAGAAGTATTAACCCAACAAAAGAGTTGGGGTCGATCCCATAAAGAGTAGTTACATTTTGAATTCAAATATGAAAATATAATAGTGATTTTGGTAGCTAGGGAACTAGAGATTTGTGGAAACTAGTAATAAAACTTGAGCGTTGACACAATGTTAGAGTGACGAATCTTTGGGTAAGAAAATAGCCTCAAAAAGTAACTAGGAAAAACAAAACCAGAGAAAGGTAATTGGTGGATTGACTGACCAATTTCAAAACTCAACACAATGGGTGAAACTTACTAACCAAAAGTGCTAATTTTTAAATAGTTAAAGTGAAATTTAGGTAAGTCACTTTTATCCCCAAAAATTACCTTGTTTCATTTGATATCTCTCAAGCCTCAATGCTTAAGTCTTAAATATCAGTCCACAACCTCACCACATCCACTCTCAAAAGCAGAATACATAGAATAAATATTAGGAGTCACTCTCTCCGGTTAAATCCATCGTGACCCACTAACTATGAGTGCAAAATTATCACATTAGTTTCATACTTCTCTATGAATGAATCATAAAAAACCTAAGCTATATTAAAACAAACATGCAATAGAGTAGTTAAACCACAACGATAAGTAAGACCCACTTCGAATTAGCAATATAATTGATAATAACTAACACCCATTAAGCCAAATCCAACAATCTATCACATTGTCAAACCCCAATATTAGGTTTTAGGATAATATTAATAAAGGAATATATTCAATACCTAAAATATTTTCCATACATAGGTATCAAAAATAGAAGTTCTAAGATGAATAATATATTGTTAATTACAATACTTGTTAGACCCTCGAAATGAAATAGATTAAAATAGATCTTTGCATGTGTTCATGAGTTATTAATGAGTTAAAATGTTTTATTTTAGCATTAGAATTGTTGGTAAAGTTTTGAAGTTAAACGTCCAAGAACGTCCATGACGTTCGGAAAATGTGCCTTTCAATGTGCTAGTGTGTCCTTGATTTTGGTGCGTGTTTTTAGGTAGTGTTTGGTGTCTAAAACCAAAGGGAATTACCCTAGTACCTAGAGGTATTTACCAAGGGTCAAAATATTTGAGAATGACTCCTCAGGGACAACCCTAAGGGCCCCCAAGGAGGACCCAAACGATGGGCAATGGAGCTGCCTAAGGCAGCATGCAAGGTGAAGAAATGAAGTCTGCCTCGCGTCGTGCGCCTGGCACTGAAGTGGCCTGTGTGTCGCGCGAGTGGCACGAATCTCACTTCCTTATAATGTGTAAATTCAAGAATCAGCAGCTCCCTCTGCGACAGGCAGCCAAGTCCGTGATATGGCCGCAAGGTTTTTACGTCAAATGAGAATTTGGAAAAGGGTACAAATGGTGTAGGGGTATTTTGGGAACAAGGGGATAATTTGTGGACTGAATAAGGTAATTTTAAACATCATTTCACCCACTAATTCAAACCCTAAAGATCAAATAAAATATCTAGAACACCTTTTCTCCAAAACCCTCCATTTTCAAGAAGCTTCAAGATCCAAGAAACAAGACTAAGATCCTTCAAGTTTCTTCACAAAAATTTGTGGGTTTCTTCCTATTAAGTTATGGTAACCATCCTTGAACCTTCTTTCATTAAAGGAGCCATTTCAAAGAGATTTCAAAAAGGATTTCAACTTAAAACTTCTTTATTACATGACTCTAAGTATGGGTCTTTGCATGAAAATATTTTAATAATTAAAATGAGTTGTTCTTATTCTAAAATAATGATTTCAATTTCAAACTCCCAATGGAATCATGTCTAATCTTTTTATAAACATTTAGTTTATGAAATTAGTTAAATGAGCATGATTAGATAATGTTAAAGTTATTGTTTCTTGGTGGTTTCGTTGAGAAATAGCTACTGCCCTAAGGGCAAATTTACAATGAATTGTTCGATAAATGGTATAGAGGTGGTGAAAGCTTGGATGTATGTTAAGTGTGTTATATTGTTTAGCCCTCATAATTAAATTCTCTTGGGTGGACCTTTGGTGGCGGTGTTTACTTGAAGTTCTTGATTATGTTGTATAAATGTGTGTATTGTGAATCTGGCCTTGAAGGAATATTACGTGAAGAGAAATGATTATTATGATGATTTTTGTAAAATATGTCTTATTCTATGTGCTAAATGATGGTTAATATGTTTTTTTACTGCTACACTGATGAATGTTTTACTTTACTGGCATGCAAGTTTACTTCTACTAAATGTCCCTTTTCCATGATTTTGTATATTCCATACTCATTACATTGTCTTGTACTAACCCTATACTTTTCTATACTATACAAGTATAGGTTAGAAGCAAGTGGATGTTTTAAATTCAAGCTTGGGAATCGACTCTCTCAAGACTAAGTATGTCCTCATATATTTGAGGGCGTAGTCTTTATTTCCTTATAAGACTTATTATGCATTTTCTTTCAATGTAAAGGGTCGTGTCTCTAAGATATTTATGTCGTGTCTTTATGTTGGCTTTTGACGATGAGATTATCTTTAGTAATTATAAAAAAAATCCTTATTATTATATATTGTGAAATTTTTTAATTTCGTACTACTTTTCATGTCTTATGTAATGAATGACACTTAAGAGGCTTGTGCAAGACCTCCGTTAGGTTGAGCACACCATGTTACAACCTAAGGGTACTCCTTTATTCTAGGGTGTATTTGGAGGTCTTGACAAACATTGTATCAGATTATAAGGTTTTGGGAAATGGTTTAGGGTGCAAAGTTTCACAAGCCACATCTTGTAGAGTCTTGTTCATCGGTGTGAGTCGCGATACACCCATGAGTGAGAGGCTAGAAGGCAATAGAAGTTTCACTTGCTTGACAATTCCAATGTCGTGCCATAGAGGTGAGTTCTATAAGATGTTTTTATCAACCTCGTCTCTTGTGTTTCTAGGGCATGAATACAAGGAGGACAAATGCTAGAAGGGAAGAGGGAAGAGTAGTTGATGAGAGGAACCTTACCCGTGGGGAGCAAGTACTTATAGTTAACAAAGAGGATGTGAATAACACGGTTCCCCCTCCAGAACCTCAAGGACCTCAAGGTCCCCAACTGCCTCTAGTTCCCCAAGGTCCTCAAGCTCCCTATGTTGAAGGGGATATGAAAAATGCAGAGCAAAGGGATGCCCTTATGAATTTGGCCCAACTCATGACGACTCAAGCTCATGTCGTCACAAATCAGTTTATTGCCAGCTAGCTAAGGAGGTGGACCTCAACCTAATGCTAGTACTCCTGCTTCTAGAATTCACTTTTCATGGCACAAAGGTGGATGAGGATCCATAAAGTTGTATAGATAAGGTTTTCGATGTGGTGGATGCTATGGGTGTAACCCCTAGGGAGAGACCGGAACTAGCTTCTTACCAACTCAAGGATGTGTCTCAAGTTTAGTTTAAGCAATAGAGGGATGACAGACCCTTAAAGGATGGTCTGGTAGATTGGTAGGTGTTCAAAAAAGTTTTTCTTGATAGGTTCTTCCCCTTAGAGTGGAGAGAGAAGAAGATGGTGAAATTCATGCATCTTCGTTAAGCAGGAATGAGTATTAAAGATTACTATCTCAAAATTCACCCAACTTTCTAAGTATCCCCCAACCATAGTAGCTAACTATAGGGGTAGGATAATCAAATTTGTGATTGGAGTGTCTATCTTGGTGGAAAAGGTGTAACGTATGGCAATGTTCCTTAATGACATAGATATATATAGACTCATGGTGTATGCTAAACAAATTGAGGAGTCCAAAATTAGGAAGAGAAGGCAAGAGGCAAAAATGCCTAGGTCGGATGAATAAAAGTGCCAAAATCCTTCGAACAGGTTCTATCACCACGAGTCTGCAATGGGAAACAATGATAGGGCTCCCAACCAAAATTCCCAAGGAGGTGTCAATGCTTCAGAGAGGTCTAGGTGTGCTACCTGTGGGAACCAACATTTGGGTAAGTGTCTTGCTAGAATGGATGGTTTCTTTATGTGTGGTAATAAGGACCACAAGATGAGGTATTTCCATAACCTCAAGGCAAAAGGTAAGGAGGTCAATCAAGCTCCTCAACGTGGTCTAGATCCTAATGCTCCAAAGAGAAGCCTTTTCTTTGCACTTGGAACTAGAATAGAGGAGTTTCCGAAATGAAATTCCCAGTCAGTCCTATTTCTTTTGGTTGTTATGTATATGTCATGAGGCGAGTTTATAATATCTTGTATCTTATGTTGTCATGCCTTCTTGATTAAATTTCTAGAAAGGGGAATTGTTGAATTTCAAGCATGTTTCACCGCAAAGGATTAGTGTTCAGTGTAAAGAATTTCAAAATTTGACTTAATTTACATGAATGATGGTCTCAATGTGTGTAGAAATGATGTTTTGAGCATTAATAAAGTTGAATAAAGTAGTTCAACCATAAGTGATTAAATGAGTATGTGATTTGAATTTTGGAACTTGTTCCAATTGACTTATGTTGCTTAAATGCTTAATGATATGAAGTTGGTGCTCCTTATGATTTTTTTGCATTGAGTATGAATGTATTGAACTTTGTGTGATGGGTTAAATGATTATAGTTGAGTCCTTTATGCCTTTAAAAGTGTATAAGTATCATTCAAGGACAAACGTTCCCAAGTACGAGAGTATTGTTAGACCCTCGAAATGAAATAGGTTGAGCTAGAGCTTTGCATGTGTTTCATTAGTTATTAATTATTTAAAATGATGTATTTTATCATTAGAAGACAGTTGGTGAAGTTTGAAAGTCATACGTCCAAGAACGTCGATGAAGTTCGGAAAATGTGCCTCGGAATGTGCTAGTGTGTCCTTGATTTTGGTGCATGTTTTTAGGTAGTGTTTGTTGTCTAAAACCAATGGGATGACCCTAGATATTACCTAGAGGTATGTACCGATGGTCAAAAAGTTGGAGAAAGACTCCTCATGGACCACCCTAAGGGCCCCTAAGGAGGACCGGAGCTGCCTTAGGCAGCGTGCAAGGCCAATAAATGAAACCGCCCTCGTGTCGAACGCCCGACACTGAAGTGTCATGTGCTTCGCGTGAGAGGCATGGGGCTCATTGCCTAAAAATGTGCAAAATCAAGACTCAGAAGCTCCCTCCGCGACGCGCAGCCAAGTCCCTTATTTGGCAGCATCATTTTTAAGTCAAATTAGAATTTAGAAAAGGGTCTAACTGGTGTAGGGGTATTTTGGGAACTTTAGGGATCGTTTGTTAACTGATTTAGGTAATTTTAAACATCATTTAACCCATCAATTCAAACCCTAAAGATCAAATAAATTTTTTTACAATGCTTTTTCTCCAAAAACCTCCATTTTGAAGATGCTTCAAGCTCCAAGGAATAAGACCAAAATCCTTCAAGTTTCTTCACCAAAATTTGTGGGTTTCATCCTATTAAGGTATGGTAATCATCCATGAAACCTTCTATCATTCAACGAGCCATTTCAAAGAGATTTCAAAAAGGATTTCCAGTTCAAACATTTTTATTCCTTCACTCTTATAAGTATGGGTCTTCGCATGAAAATGTTTTAATAATTAAAATAAGTTATTCTTAGTCTTAAATGATGATTTTCTAATGTAAAAACGCCAATGGAATCATGTCTATTATTTTTATCAACATTTATCTTATAAAATGGGTTTAATGAGCATGATAAGATAATGTGAAAGCTATTGTTTCTTGGTGGTTTTGTTTAGAATTAGATACTTTCCTAGGGTATAATTTGTGATAAATCGTTGGATATATTGTGAATAGGTGGTGAAAACTTGTATGAATGGTAAGTGGGTTATATTGTTTAGCCCTTATTATGAAATGTTCTTGAGTGGTATGGTCCACTTTTGGTCGAGGTCTTTACTTATATTTCTTGATTATATTGTATCAATATATGTATTGTGAATGTGTACTTGAAGGAATATAAGGTGAAGAGAAATGATGATTATGATGACTTTTGTATAATATGTGTTAGAAGGTTGAAATGTGCATCTTGATGATATTATGTCTAAGTGAAGAATGTGTTCATGTTACGTGAAATTAGATAAATGTAAGTATAAGCATATCAAGAGATTAATGCAATGAAAATGGTTATTACAAGAAAGATGTGCTCACACACACAAACTTGAATGAATGAAATAACTAATGAATGAGAATGGGGATGTTTTGGGGTGAACACTCTTCGTGAGTTGAGATGAATTGTTTCATTGCAACCTCATTATTACCCAAGAGTTTTATAATATATTCTATAGGATGGATACTCTTTGTAAGTTAAGATGAGGTGTCCAATATTTATCTTCCGACCTTAGAAACGAATGTTTAAGATTCTACGGGGGAGTTATGCTTAGCAGCGAGAGGTTTTCAAGAAGGGGTGGTTACTCTTCGTGAGTACAGATGTTGTATCCAATGTACCTCTTGAGATGAGTAATCCTCTTTATAAAGAGAATGAGTTATTTAGAAGCAATTTCCTTATCCCTTAACTATGCGTCCGCATATTAGTAGCTATTGGATAATCCATGCAAAGCTATAAGTATGCCCTTAGTCTAGGCAAGTGAGGATTCCTCAATCGTTAGGGTTAATGTCGGGATTTCATGTCTATCTCTCATGGTCTATGCCGGTTAAAGCTAATTACCCTCAAAAGAATGCAATGCACTAAGTTTCCTAAAGAGTCAACTAGTTAGGTTAAGTGGTTGTATGGGACATTATCTATCCATTGAACAAGTAGGCACTTCAAAGGGGATTCTTGGTATGTCTTCTATGTAATGAATGAATTAGTCTTTTTATAATGAAGATAATGTTATGTGATTTAATGTCTAATGTTAATAAAGCATGTTAAAGGTGTCTTGTATGAGGAAGTTTATGACTGAAGAATGTGGTGTACTTAATCTCATGGAATCCTCAAGGAGGACATTGTAGGGGTAGTAGTATGAGATGCTACTCTGACATTGCACTTTGTTTAACTTGTAAGTCCACTTGGACAAGGTACTTATGTGAAGTTCTTAAATTCAAGTATGTTTTGCTAGTGTCTAATGTGGAGTGTGGACTCTGTCACCCGTGCGAACTAAGCATATGGATGGTAGTCTTGAGGATTAGTTAGGTGTGATTGGAGGATTGTATGGGAGGTCCCTTCACTCTTACCTTACTGGGTCTTAGGATAACATGGTAAGGGAAACTTCAAAGGTAATTAGTTCACTAAAATTTGTATTCTTGTGTTAAATTATGGAAGTATTATTCTATGTGCTAAATGATGGTTAATATGTTGTTTTAATTCTACACTGATGAATGTTTTACCTTATTGGCATCCAAGTTTACTCCTACTAAAATGTCCATTTCTCCATGATTTTGTATATGTCGTACTTAGTACTTTGTCTTGTACCAACCCCATACTTTTCTATACTCTATAAGTATAGGTTAGAAGCAAGGGGATATTTTTAAGTCAAGCTTAGGAAACGTCTCTCTCAATGCGAAGTATGTCCACATATATTCGAGGGAATAGTTTTATTTCCTTAGTGCTTCTTTACGTTTTGTATAATACTTATTATACGTTTTCTTTCAATGTAAAGGTTCTTGTCACTAAGATATTTATGTCGTGTCTTTATGGTGGCTTGTGACGATGAGACTATCTTTAGTATTCATAAAACAAGTTTTTCATAGTATTATTTATCATGAAAAGTTTTAATTCCGCACTACTTTTCATATCTTATGTAATGAATGAAAGCTAAGATGTTTGTGCAAGATCTCCTTGAGGTCAAGCACGCCTTGTTACGACCTAAGGGTACTCCTTTCTTCTAGGGTGTACGTCGTGACAAACTTGATATCAGAGCATAAGGTTTTGGGAAATGGTTAAGGGTCCAAAGTCTCACAAGCCACGCCTTGTAAAGTCTTATTCATTGGTGTAAGTCGCAACACACCCATGAGTGAGAGTCTATAAAGAGATAGAAGTTTCACTTGCTTCATTATTACAGTGTCATGCCTTAGAGTTGAGTTCTATTAAATGTCTTTATCAACCTTGTCTCTTGTGAATTTGAACAAACTCATAACGAATCAATCTCATGTCGTCACTAATCACTTTGTTTCCAAATCTAACAAAGGAGGTTGACCTCATTAATGCTAGTACTCCCGTTTCCAGAATTCGAGATTCATGAGGATGAACCCTCCTACTTTTAATGGAACTAAGGTGGATGAGGATCCACAAAGTTTTATAGATAATGTGTTCAAGGTGGTGGATGCTATGGTCGTAACCCTTACGGAGAGATCGGAACTAGGCGCTTGCCAACTCAAGGATGTGGCTCAAGTGTGATTTGAGCAATGGAGGGACGATAGACCCTTAACAGATGATCCAGTAGATTGGGAGGTGTTCAAGGAGTCTTTTCTTGATAGGTTCTTCCCCTTAGAGGGAGGGAGAAGAAGATGGTGGTATTCATGAATTTTCGTCAAGGATGAATGAATGTAAAAGAGTACACTCTCAAATTCATCCAAATTTCTAAGTATGCCCAAACCATAGTATCCAACCATAGGGCTAGGATGAACAAATTTGTGATTGGAGTGTCTAGCTTGGTGGAAAAGGAGTGATGTACAACAATGCTCCTTAATGATATGGATATCTCTAGATTCATGGTGTATACTTAACAAATCGAGGAGTCCAAAATTAGAGATATAAAGAAAGAGGGAAAGAGGCCTAGGTAGGATGAATCTAGTTACCCAAAACCTAAGAAAATGTTCCATCACCAAGAGCCTTCAACGGGGAACAAGGATAGGGCTGCCAACGAAAAATGCCCAAGGAGGTGGTAATGCTTTTGAGAAGTCTAGGTGTTATATTTGTGGGAAGCAACATTTGGGTAAGTTTCTTGTCAGAACGGATGGTTTATTTGCGTGTGGTAATAAGGGCCACAAGATGATGGACTTACCTAACATCATGGAAAAAGGGAAGGAGGTCAATCAAGCTCCTCAAGGTGGTCTAGATCCTAATGATCCAAAGAGGAACAATTTCTTTGCACTTGGAACTAGAATACAAGACTAACCAAAATGAATGTCCCGGTAAGTTCTATTTCTTTTGGTTTTTATGTATATGTAATGATGCAAGTTTATATGGTTTTGTCTCTTATGTTGTCATGCCATCTTGATTAAATTGCTAGAAAGGGGAATTGTTGAATTTCAAGAATGTTTCACTGTAAAGGATTAGTGTTCACTGTAAAGAATTTGAAAATTTTACTTTATTTTTTTTCATGAATATTATCTCAATGTGTGTTGAAATGATGTGTATGATCATGACTAATGTTGTAGAAGGTAATTCCTCCATCAGTGATGAAATGAGTATGTGATTTGAATTGTGGAACTTGTTCCAATATGCTTATGTTTCTTAAATTCTTTATGATATGAAGTTGGTGCTTCTAGCGATTTTGGATCATTGAGTATGAATGTCTTGAGCTTTATGTGATGGGTTATATGCTACTAGTTGAGTCCTTGATGCGTTTAAAAGTTGTTAAGTGTTATTCGAGGACGAATGTTCCCAAGTGAGGGAGTATTGTAATACCCTCTAAATGAAATAGGTTGAATTAGGGCTTCGCATGTTTTTCATAAGTTATTAATAAGTTAAAAATGATGTATTTTAGAATTAGAAGTCAGTTCCTGAAGTTTTGAAGTCAAACGTCCATGACATTCTGAAAATGTGCCTTGTGCTAGTGTGTCCTTGATTTTGCTGCATGTTTGCAGGTAGTGTTTGGTGTCTAAAACTAGTGGGTATGACCCTAGTACCTAGAGGGATGTACCAAGGGTCAAAACTTTTGAGAATGACTCCTCGAGGACAATCCTAAGGTCTCCCAAGGAAGACTCAAACATTTGGAAAGGGAGAGGACTAGGGCAGCGTGCAAGGCCAAGAAATGAAGTCTGCCTCGCGTCGAGCGCCTGTCACTTAAGTGGCATGAGAGTCGCACGACTGGAACGAGGCTCACTAACTCAAAATGTGGAAAATCAAGAATCAGAAGCTCCCTCTACGACGCGCAGCCATCTCCCTGATTTTGCCACGTCGTTTTTAAGTCAAACAAGAATTCGGAAAAGGGTTCAAATGGTTTAGGAGTACTTTTGGACATTTGGGATCATTTCTGGACTGATTTAGGTTATTTTATACCTCATTTAAGCCACCAATTCAAACCCTAAAGATCAAATAAAATTTCTCCAATACCTTCTCTCCAAAAACCTCCATTTTCAAGAAGCTTCAAGCTCCAAGGAAGAAGACCAAAATCCTTCAAGTTTCTTCACAAAAATTCGTGGTTTTATTCCTATTAAGGTATGGTGATCATACATGAACCTTCTTTCATTAAACAAGCCATTTCAAAGAGATTTCAAAAAGGATTTCGACTTAAAACTTCTTTGTTCCTTGACTCTAAGTATGGGTCTTTGTATGAAAATGTTTTAATGATTAAAATGAGTTTTTCTTAGTCTTAAATGATGATTTTAATGTCAAAACCCCAATGGAATCACGTCTAATCTTTTTATCAACTTTTAGTTTATGAAATGGCTTTAATGTTAATGATTAGATAATGTTAAAGTTATTGTTTCTTGGTGATTTCGTTGAGAATTAGCTACTGCCCTTAGGGCTAATTTATGATGAATTTTTTAACAAGTTGTGAATAGGTGGTGAAACCTTGGATGTATAGTAAGTGGGTTATATTGTTTAGCCCTTATTATGAAATGCTCTTTAGTGGTATGGTACACCTTTTGTGGCGGTGGTTATTTGAAGTTCTTGATTATATTATATAAATGTGTATATTGTAAATGTGGCCTTGAAGTCATATAATGTAAACGGAAATGATGATTATGATGATTTTTGTATGATATTTCTTAGAAGGTCGAAATGTGCATCTTGATGATATTATGTCTAAATGAAGAATGTATTCATGTTAAGCATGCTAGTGTGTTAAATGTGATGAATGAAAGTACAATCATGTCGAGAGATCAATTTAATGAATATGGTTTTGTAATGAAAGGTGTGTTCATACACACAAACTTGAATGAATGAAATAAGTAATGAATTAGAATGGGGGAGTTTTGGGGTGAACACTCTTCATGAGTTGAGATGAAGTGTTTAGTAGTAACTTCACTATTTCCCAAGAGCTTTCTAATGTAGGTGTGAGGATGGATACTCTTCGTGAGTTGAGATGAAGTCTCCAATAGTTATCCTTCGATCTTAGTAATGAATGCTTAAGACTCTGTGGGGGAGTTATGCTTAATACCGAGAGGATTTGAAGAAGGTGTGGTTACACTTCATGAGTAAAGGTATTGTATCCAATGTACCTCTGTGTTAATTACACCTCGTTAGTAAGAGAATGAGTTACTTAGAATCAATGTCCTTATCCCTTAACTATGTGCCCGCATAGGTTTAGCTATTGGATAGTTCATGTAAAGACTAAAAGAATGACCTTACTTTAGGCAAGTGAGGATCCGTCACCCGGTAGGGGCTAATGTCGGGATTCCATGTCTAGCTCTCATGGCCTATGTCTGTTAATGCTAATTCCCCTCAAAAGAATGTAATGAACTTAGTCTCCTAAAGAGTATACTACTTAAGGTAGTTAATGGTATGGGACGTTATCTATCCATTGCACAAGTAAGCACTTGAAAGGGGAGTCTTGGTGTGTCTTTTATGTAATGAATGAATGAGACTTTTTATAATGAAGATGAAGTTATGTGATTTAATGTATAATGTTAAGAAAGTATGTTAAGGCTAAGTCTTGTATGAGAATGTTTATGAATGAAGAATGTGTTGTGCTTAATCTCATGGTATACACAAGGAGTACACTGTGGGGGTATTAGTATGGGATGCTAATCTCATATTTCAATTTGTGTAACTTGTAAGTCCACTTGATAAGGGTACTTTTGTGAAGTTGTTAAATGCAAGCATGTTTCTCTAGTGTCTAGCGTGGAGTGTGGACTTGTCACCCATGCGAAGTAATCCTATGGATGGTAGTTTTGAGGATCACTTAGGTGTGATTGGAGGAATTGTATGGGCGGTCCCTTCATATCTTACCTTTGTGGGTCTTAGGATAACTTGGTTACGAAAACTTCAAAGGTAATGAGTTCACTCAAATGTGTATATTTGTGTTAAATGGAAGTCTAATTCTATGTGCTAAATGATGGTTTATATATTGATATACTTCTATACTCATGAAGGTTTCACTCTTTTATATACTCTATAAGTATAGGTTAGAAGCAAGTGGATATTTTGAAGTCAAGCTTAGGAATCGACTCTCTCAAGACTAAGTATGTCCTCATATATTTGAGGGCATAGTCTTTATTTACTTAATTCTTCTTTAAGTTTTGTGTAAGACTTATTATGTAATTCTTTCAATGTAAAGGGTTGTGTCTCTAAAATAGTCATGTCAGCATCTTTAAGTTGGCTTGTTACGATGACACTATCTTTAGTATTTATAAAAGAAATTTTCCTTATTATTATTTATCATGAAACGTTTTTTTTTCCGCACCTATCTTCATCTCTTATGCAATGAATGATAGCTAAGAGGCTTGTGCAAGACCTGCGTGAGGTCGAGCATGACTTGCTATGACCTAAGGGTCCTCATATATTCTAGGGTATACTTGCGGGTCGTGATAATACCCAATTGAAATCTATTGCCAAAATTTGACAAAATCAACAATAATGGTGTTTTTTTACTCTCTATTTTGTTCCAAAATGACTGAATGCCTTCTCTCTCTTACCAAAAGTTAATTTATACTGATATGATATATTGATTTTGGTTTAATCGGCGAGGAAAGTCAAGCTATGCCGACTGGTCGGTGATTCGCCAAGTATTCTAATTCATCGCCATCTTCTTCTTCACGTTTTCCCCATTGATACACTCTAACTTTAGGCGATCTAGATCGGGATCAGCGATCACCTCCGCGATGCACCTTTTAGTCCTTTAGCCCGTCAAGTCAATGTCGTCTTAGTCTTGATCAGTGCATTTGCCGTTACAATATTCCTTCAGCGATGCACAGATAAAGAATGCATTTCGCATAAGTTTTTCCTATTTCAGGCCCAGTGTTCTATAAAATTAGGTGGTCTAGGGGTAACTAGATGATGCGCCGAGTGTGCTTGGCGACCCTCACGATTTCTTATCTCTCTTTTTCAACTTGTATTGCTCCATTTTGCATGTTTTAATCCTCAATCCATGTACCTGAAAATGAAGGATTTAACATTAGTTTATGGAAAAAATTAAGAATATGAGGACACTAAATCTATATAAGCAAATCCCTAACTAAGTCTAAATCCAAGACTCATCAATTGTAAAAAAAATGACCGATTAGTACGTAAATTCCCAAAAATGGTCGAAAATCAAGAAAAATATTTAAGCAAAACAAAAGGCACCTAAACAAATTTTTTACTTGGACCAATGATCATAGAATATAGTGAGAAATAACAGAACAAAACTTTATTTTTTCTAAATTATCCGAAAATGGCCAAATATTACATAAATGCCCCTAAAAATGACCGAAAAATCAAGAAAAATACATAAACAACACAAATAATGCCTATTATTTTTTACTTGTACCAATGACGTTAAAAATATCGTGAAGAAAACAAAACTTTACTTCTTATCATAACAGTCCAAAAATGGCTGAATATTACATAAATGCTCAATCGCCAAAAATTAAAAAAAATACATAAACATTACAAGGAACGCCTCAAAAAATATTCAAATTGCACCAATGACCGTAGAATATCGTGGAAAATAAAAGAAAAAACTTTATTTCGTAAAGATATGAAAATGGCCGAATATTAAGTAAATGCCACTAAATGGCTGAAAATTTAAGAAAACTACGTAAACCATACAAAAACTATCGTTAAATTTTTTTGGCTTGCACTAGTAATCCTAGAATATCGTAAATAATAGAACAAAACTTTACTTTTTTCGTAATTATACGAACTTGGCTGAATATCACATAAATGTCGCTAAATGGCCGAAAATCAAGAAAACTACATAACAATACAAAAACACCTCAAAAAAATTCTACTTGGACCAATGTTCTTAGATTATCGTGATGAATAAAAGAACAAAATTTACTTTTTTCATAACTATCCAAAAATGGTCAAATATTACGTAAATGTCCCTATATGGCTGAAAAATCAAGGAAAATACATAAACAATACCAAAAACACCTCAATATTTTTCTTGACCTTATCACATCGTGATGAATAAAATTAAAAAAAAATTACTTCTTTTCATAACTGTCCATAAATGGTACAATATTACATAAATGCCCCAAAATGGCCAAAAATCAAGCAAACTACATTAAAAAATACAAGAAATTGCCTCAAAAATTTTTTTACTTGCACCAATGACCTTTGAATATCGTAATGAATAGACGAACAAAATTTACTAATTTTGGTAACTGTTAAAAATAGCCGAATACCAAATAAGTGCCCCTTGATTGACCAAAAAATCAAGAAAACACATAAACAATACAAAAATAGACTTGCACCAATGAACTTAGAATATCGTGACAAATAAAAGAACAAAATCTTACTTCTTTAAATCTTTTTGTAACTGTTAAAAAATAACCGAATATTACGTGAATGTTACCAAATAACCGAGAATCAAGAAAAATACACGAAACCATAAAAAATGCATCAAAACATTTTTACTTGCACCAATGACCTTATAATATCGTGATGAATAAAAGAACAAACCTTTAATTATTTTCATAACTGCTCGAAAATTACCGAATATTACTTATGACCGAAAATTAAAGAAAACTGCATCAAAAATACAAATAATGCCTCTAAAAGATTTAAACTTGCACCAAAAACCTTACAATATCGTGATGAATAAAAAACAAAACTTTACTTCTTTTCCTAACTATTTGAAACGGCCAATTATTACGTAAATGCGCCAAAATAGCCATAAAATCATGAAGAATACATAAACAATACAAAAAAGTCTCAAAATCTGGACTTGCACCAATAACCTAAGAATATCGTTATAAATAAAAAAAATTAGTTCTTTTTGTAAATGTCTGAAAATGACTGAATATTACGTAAATGCCCCAAAATGACGGAAAAATAAACAAAACTACATAAAAATGCTAAAGGCCTCCAAAAACTTCCAACTTGCACCAATTACCTTACAATATCTATACAAATAAAATAATAAAAAATTTCTTCTTTTTGTAACTATCCATAATGGACAAATATCACGTAAATGCCCCTATATGGAAGATAAATAAAAAATATTACATAAACAATACAAAACACCTCAACCAAATTTTAGACTTGCACCAAATTTTACTTGCACTTAGTACCTAAATTTGAGTATTCTTGAGATAAGTTGATTTTGAGTTCTTGAATTAATGTTCCTCTTAAAAGTTCTATACCTAATTATCAAGTCGGTATATTTTTATATAGTTCCTTCATATTATAAAACATTAATCTTTAATTCATAATTTACATTCAAGAGAGAGTTAAGAGTAGAGTTCAAGAAAGTCTTTGAGTTCGATTGTGAATCCTTTGAGATCAAATATTGATTCAAACTATGTTTTGATGAAGTAAGTTAGAGAATGAGAAGATTCATATCCATGAGTTCTATGTCGTTATGTAGACCTTCGAGTCAAGTCATTCATGCCCATAAATTTTGCATGGACTTCATAAGTTGAGTATCTTTGAGAGGAGTAGCATCTTCAAATTAAAAGTCATGAGTAATAAGTTTCTAACACATTTGAGTTTAAGTTTCTAATCATGGGAACAAAACATGTTACCCATGAATTTCTTGCGTTGAATTGTTCATGCCCATAATTTTGCATGAACCCTATAAGCGGATCAGTCTTGAGATAAGAAGTATCTTTGAGTTTTTGAGTTAAGTAGTTCATTCTCATAATTTCGAATGATCCCTCCAACTTGAACATCATGAATCATCCATAAACATGATATCATGAACCTTGAATCCATACTTAAATTGAAGAACCAGTTAAGAATCCAGTCAAGAGTAGTTAAGATCAAAGTCAAGAGTCAAGTTTAGAGAAGTTCATAAAGTTTTTCTAGTCTTTTGCAAACGTTTTAACTTTGTTTTGAAGACTTAAGTTTTGAGTTAAGTAAAGAGTAAATATTAAAGTTGAATTCTTTTTATTAATAAGTATGTGGGGACTAATTATTCCCAAAGAGATCAAATAAGAACGGAAATTGAGATTTCCAAAGAACCTTCGGGCTAGTTTTCAAAAAAGAGTAATTGCTTTCTAAATAAAGCAAGAGAGGAAACTGAGATTTAAAGGATAGCCTTTGAGCTATGTTTTTTAGAACTAATCTCAAATCACAAAAGAAGTGTGTTTTAAAACATAGGATCTAGTATATTTTGGGAGTAGTAATGAGCACCAAATTAGGGACGAGCATGGGTTCAGATAACTCACGACTCCATAAAACCATGTAGCCATCATAGGTAGAAAACGGTCATACTTTTAGATGAATCCTTTTAACAATAGAGCAGTGGAACCATTTAGTGAGTTTACTTCCTATACTAATGGCAAGGCATAGGATGGGACTTGGCAGCGCAAGGTAAAATGTTGTATCATCACTATAACTCTTAAGTGATTGTTGTCGATTAGAGAAACTCTCATAAAAGTAATTGCATGGTTCATCAAGGGGTTCCGCTTAGTGTTAATGGGGGAATGAGACTTCATTCTTGCATTGCACAAGTAGTCTTTGAGATATTATGATTATAAGTTGACAAAATGTTTGATACATTTTTCTTTTAACTTTATATTGCACTAGTTTTAAACTGTTTTATAATGAAATGAATTCAGTTAAGTATCCATAGTTGAGTATTTCAAGTCGGGTATCATATCTTTGAAGTTGAGAACCTAATCTATGATTGAGTATTTTATCCTTGAGTACTTTTGAGTTGAGTAAGTTTGATTATTTTTTTGTATCCTCGAGTATTACTTGAGTTGAGTAAGTTTGAGAGAGGTAAGTATGTTTCTTTTTTATCAAGTTTTAAGCTCATGTTATGCTTTAGAATTCCCCTTAAATGCTCATAAATTCCATGTACTAAGCCATTTGGCTTGCATCTTTACATGATGCAGATCCAGGCATTCAGGATCATCAATGGGAGCTTTGTTGATATCACATGATGTTCGAGTTAGCTATGGTGATCCTCCTTGCTTTCAAAGGATTCAATTTACTTTCAGTTGTTCGGAGGTCGTGGATCTTGTCCCGACTTTCGTCATTGTCATTTAGAGGCTTAATAGATAGACAATAGAGTTTCAAAAGTCTTCTTCATTTATTTTGTTGAATGTTTTAAAGGCTAAAGTTGCCTATTTTATGACTAGTTTAATATATTTATTTTTATTATAAGTGGTAGAATTGAGTTAATGCTTTTTAAAGTTGAGTTTATTGAATTTTATTTTATTTTTAAGCTTTTGATTATTAAGTTAGTCTTTCGCTTGTAGTCAGCCAGGATGAGGGTTCGCTTGGGACAAACAATGGTCTTCGAGTGTCGGTCACGTTTAGGGCGTAGACTCGGGTCGTGACGTTAATAATACAAAAAATGCCTCAAAATTTTTTGACTTACACCAGTAACCTTAGAATATCATGACAAATAAAAGAATAAAACTTTACTTCTTTATGTAACTTTTCAAAAATGACCGAATATTACGTGAATCCCCTTAAATGGCCAACAAATCAACAAAACTGTATAAACATCACAAAAAATGCAATCAAACAATTTCAACTTGAACCAATAACATTAAAATATCGTGACAAAAGAAAGAACTAAATATACTTCTTTTTGTAACTATCCAATAATGGCCGAATACTACGTAAATGCCCCTAAATGGTCGAAAAACCAAGAAAACTACATAAATATCATAGAAAACACCTCCAAAAAACATCGACTAGCACCAATGACCTTAGACTATCGTGACGAATAAGAGAACAAAACTTTACTTCTTTTCGTAGCTATCAAAAAATTATGGAATATTATGTCAATGTCCCGAAATGGCCGAAAAGTAATAAAAAAAAACTACATAAACAATACATAAAACGCCTCGAAAAATTCCAACTTGCACCAATGACCTTATAATATCACGACGAACAAAAGAACAAAACTTTCCAGCTTTTGGTAACTATCCGAAAATTTGCGAATATTACGTAAATGACTGAAAAATCAAAAAACTGCTTAATACAATATAAAAAAGGCATCAATTTTTTTTACTTGCACCATGATCTTAGAATATCATCACAAATAAAAGAACAAAACTTTACCTTTTTTAACTGTTTGAAAATTACGGAATATTACACAAATGCCCCTAAATAGGCGAAAAATCTAGAAAACTGTTTAAATAATACAATAAACGCATCAAAAAATTTACAACTTGACCAATGACTGTCACGACCCAAATCGGGGACGCGACTGGCACCCACATTTACCCTCCTATGTGAGCGAACCAACCCATCTTAACGTTAACATTTCAAGATATATCAAGGGAAAATAATGCGGAAGACTTAAACTCATTAATAAAACAATTCAAAACTATTATTATTATCCCCAAAATCTGGAAGTCATCATCACATGAACATCTATCCTCAAATTACTAAACTAAAAACGTCTAAGAAGCTAAAACAAATAAAAGCTAGTCCATGCCGGAAGTTCAAGGCATCAAGACTTGAAGAAGAAGATCCAGTCCAAGCTAGACGCATTAGCTCACCCTGAATTTCCGAAGGTCGTGAAGACTGGCTAGATCTACTGTTGAGTTGAAGTTGACGGAACGTTTGCTGCATTCCACAAATAACAAAGAAGAAAACATAAAAGTAGGGGGTCAGTACAACCACAAGTACTGAGTAGATATCATCGGCCAACTCAAAATAGAAGATAATATATATCAAGTAATATTATAAATTCAACTATGATGCTTAACATGTAGCAACAACAAGTACTATATCATTAACAATTTCCACTAAGTTCACACATGAGGACTCAAGCCTCAATACAATACTCATTTGGGAATTGGGTTCATTAGATTGAGTATATTCGTTATCTTTCAAGATTCATTATCTTTCTTCCCCTTGTGTCGGTACGTGACACTCCGCTCCATATACTATCCTGGTGTCGGAACGTGACACTCCGATCCATATTCTATCCTGGTGCCGGAACGTGGCACTCCGATCCTCATTCTATCCTGGTACCGGAACGTGGCACCCGATCCATAATTCTATCCTGGTGTCGGAACGTGACACTCCGATCCTCATTCTATCCTTGTACCGGAACGTGGCACCCGATCCATAATTCTATCCTGGTGTCGGAACGTGACACTCCGATCCTCATTCTATCCTGGTACCGGAACGTGGCACCCGATCCTATATTTCATCAAGCCTTCTTTTACACTAAGGCATCATCATTAACAAGTGAATTAGGATTTCTTTCGAGATTTAGGATTCAAAAGCTTCATCATGTTTAGTTTATCACGATTTCATAACAACAAACATGCAAGCATACAATTAAGCACATAGCAGGGTTTACAATACTATCAATACATATCACTCACTATTAAGAGTTCACTACGAATGTCGTAAAAACCATAACCTACCTCCACCGAAGACTAGGGATCAAGCAAGAATTTTTTCCAAAGCTTTCTTCTTCTTGTTGTTCAATCAATTCTCTCTCCCTCTCTCTTGTTCTTTCTAGTTTTCTTATTCAAACCCTCTTTCTTTTACCGTAATTAACATATAATTAAGTGTAAAAGATGGCAATGATACCCCACTAATTAATCCAAAGTTACCTCTTTTATCCCTCAAGAATTTGAGTTATTAATATAAACCCACAAAATCTATAATTAAGGAAAGAATAGTCCAAAACGTCCCTTAAAACTTAACCAGAATTCCTACTCCAACTGGGATTACGCAACCTGTGACGGGCCGTCGCGCCTGCGACGGTCCGTCACACAGGTCGTCGTAACGATCAGAGTTCTATTTTTCACCAAGGACACTGTGACGGTCCGTCACACCTGTGACGGTCCGTCCTGCAAGTCCGTTACGAAGTTCAGAGAGTCGATTTTCAGTACCCAATTTCAGAATTCCTAAGTATATTGAAACGAGACCCTGCGACGGCCCGTCGTGCCTGTGACGTTCCATCGTGGGGTCCGTTGTTTCAGCCAGTTTTTCCAGAAATAAAATTTGCTGCTCAAAACGACTAAACAGGTTGTTACAATAGATACCAATTTACCCATTGTTCGTCCCCGAACGATCAAAAGAAGAAAAACAATGGCGAAAAGGAGTACCTGAATCTGTAAACAGATGTGGGTATTTTTCTTGCATATCTGCCTCCTTCTCCCAAGTAGCCTCTTCAACCGGTCGATTCTTCCATTGAACTTTGATGGATGCAATCTCTCTCGACCTCAACTTGCGAACTTCTCTATCTAATATAGCAACCGGTTCCTCCTCATAAGTCAAATTCTCATCAAGCAAAACTGAATCCCAACGGATAATGTAGTTTCCATCTCCATGGTATCTTTTCAACATGGACCCATGAAATACCAGATGCACTCCAGACAACCCTGGGGGCAAGGCTAAATCATAAGCCACCTCCCCTACTTGCTTTAGTACCTCAAATGGTCCAATATACCTTGGACTTAGCTTACCTCTTTTGCCAAACTGCATCACCCCTTTTATGGGTGAAACCTTCAACAAGACTTGTTCACCCTCCATGAACCCCAAGTCTCTAACCTTTCGGTCTGCATACTCCTTTTGTCTACTTTGCGCCGCTAGAAGCTTTTCTTGAATGCCCTTCACCTTATCTAACGAATCCCTCAAGAGGTCAGTACCCCAAGGTCTAACCTCAAATGCATCAAACCACCCAATGGAAGACCTACATCTCCTACCATACAATGCTTCAAATGGGGCCATATCAATACTGGAGTGATAGCTATTATTGTATGAAAACTCTGCCAAAGGTAAGAAGCTATCCCAATGACCACCAAACTCTATCACGCATGCACGAAGCATATCCTCCAACACTTGAATCGTTCGCTCAGACTGACCATCAGTCTGCGGGTGAAACACAGTACTAAGGTCCAACCTAGTACCCAATTCAGCATGCAATGTTTTCCAAAACTTAGAAGTAAACTGCGTACCTCTATCTGATATAATGGAGAGTGGAACTCCATGCAGTCAAACGATTTCTGAGATGTAGATTTTTGCTAACTTCTCTGCATTGTAAGTCACCTTGACCGGGATGAAATGAGCAGACTTAGTTAACCTATCAACAATCACCCAAATGGAGTCATACTTACCCATTGTCTTTGGAAGGCCAACCACAAAGTCCATTGCGATTCTCTCCCACTTCCATTCAGGAATGGGCATTCTCTGAAGCGTTCCTCCGGGCCTTTGGTGTTCATACTTTACATGTTGACAGTTTGGACATTTGGCAATAAAGTCAACAATATCACGCTTCATTCTACTCCACCAAAAGTGTTGCTTTAGGTCCCGATACTTCTTGGTTGCACCCAGATGTATAGAATACCTTGTACTATGAGCCTTTGTCAGAATAGTGTTGATCAGATTATCGACGCGGGGTACACATACCCTTCCCTTAATCCTCAAAACACCTTCCTCATCAATTGTTGCTTCTTTAGCCTCTTCTTGCAACACTTTATCTCGAATCCGGATCAATTTCTCATCATCAAACTGCTTCCCCTTAATCTTGTCAAGGAAGGAGGATCTTGCCTCCACACAAGCTAACAATCCTCCCTTCTCATTTACTTCTAACCTCATAAGGTCATTAGCCAAAATCTGCACCTCTCTAGACAATGGGCGTCTAGAAGCTTGCAAATGAGCTAGACTTCCCATGCTTCCGGCCTTTCTACTTAAAGCATCCGCTACAACATTAGCCTTCCCCGGATGATACAAAATAGTGATATCGTAGTCCTTCAGTAGTTCCATCCATCTCCTTTGTCTCAAGTCAAATCTTTCTGAGTAAAGACATACTGTAGGCTACGATGATCCGTATAGACTTCACACTTAACCCCATATAAATAGTGCCTCCATTGCTTCAATGCAAATACTACAGCGGCCAATTCCAAGTCATGAGTTGGATAGTTACGTTCATGCACTTTTAATTGTCTTGAAGCATAAGCAATCACGTTCTTCTCTTGCATTAGCACTGCACCCAACCCGAATAGGATGCATCACAATAAACAATGAAGTTCTTACCCTCTACGGCAAGGTGAGGATAGGTGCGGTAGTCAACAAAGTCTTGAGTTTCTGAAAACTTTCCTCACACTCATCCGACCATACAAATGGAATATTCTGCTTAGTCAAGTTCGTCAGTTGGGAAGCAATAGAAGAGAATCCCTTGAGAAATCGGCGGTAGTAGCTAGCTAACCCAACAAAACTTCTTATTTCTGACACGTTAGTGGGTCTTACCCAATTCTTCACTGTCTCAATCTTAGAGGGATCTACCATCACTCCTTCCTTAGAAACTACATGCCCCAAGAAGGACACTGCATCTAGCCAAAACTCACACTTAGAGAACTTGACATAAAGCTTTTTCTCCCTCAACATTTCCAACACAATCCTCAAATGCTCCTCATGTTCCTTCTTACTTTTAGAATATACCAGTATATCATCTACAAATACGATCACAAAGAGGTCCAAATATGGCTTAAAAATCCCATTCATCAAGCTCATGAAAGCAGCGGGGGCATTTGTAAGACCAAAGGACATCACTACAAATTCATAATGCCCATACCTAGTCCGAAAAGAGGTCTTTGGCACATCCGTTGCCCGTATTTTCAATTGATGATAACCGGATCTCAAGTCGATCTTCGAGAAGACACAAGCACCTTGTAGTTGATCGAATAAGTCATCAATGCGAGGAAGAGGATACTTGTTCTTAATAGTTACCTTGTTCAACTGTCGGTAGTCTATGCACATCCGAAAACTCCCATCCTTCTTCTTCACAAACAAAACCGGAGCACCCCAAGGAGATGCACTTGGTCTAATGAAGCCTTTGCTCAACAACTTTTGAAGTTGAGCCTTTAACTCTCTTAATTCGGCGGGAGCCATTCTATACGGGGGTATAGAAATGGGGCGAGTACCCGGTTCAAGATCGATACAGAAGTCAATATCCCTATCTGGTGGCATACCAGGAAGATCTGCAGGGAACACATCCAAAAACTCACAGACTACCGAAACCAACTCAATCGAAGGTACTTGGGTAGTGTCATCCTTGAGATGTGCCAAGAAAGCTAAACACCCTTTACTAACCATTTTCTTAGCACGAAGAAAGGATATGATACGCACCGGATTGGAAGTGTAGTCGCCCTCCCACACTAACGGGTCTGTCCCAGGCTTGGCTAACGTCACCGTTTTAGCATTACAATCCAAGATCGCAAATTGCGGAGAAAGCCAAGTCATACCCAGAATTACATCAAAATCAACCATTTCTAAGATAACCAAATCTACGTAAGTGTTGCTCCCCACAAAGTTCACCAAACAAGACCTATATACCTTTTCAACTACCACGGACTCACCCACCGGAGTAGAAACACGAATAGGCATATCAAGTAATTCACAATGTAAATTTAGACCATTAGCAAATGATGACGATACATATGAAAACGTCGAGCCAGGGTCAAATAATACAGATGCCATGCAATCACAAACCAAAAGATTACCTGTGATAACAGCATCAGACGCCTCCGCTTCAGATCTCCCAGGGAAAGCGTAACAATGGGCCCTATCACCCGTCTGTCCATTGCCCCTACCATATTGTGTGGTAGTGGCTCCAGTTTGCCCATCACCTTTGCCGTTGTGGTGACCACCATTACCTCGACCACCACGTCCTCCAGAAAAGCGGCCTCTACCATGACCACCCCTACCTCTAGCTAGTGGTGTTCTGTAACTCTGGTTTGGACAATACCTCTTAATGTGTCCAATCTCCCCACATCCATAACATTCTCTGGGTTCACGCATCGGCCCCTCAGAGAAATGTTGACCGGTCTGAGGTGGACCCCCAACTACAGTCTGTAGTGAAGACTGAATTGGTCGAACTGAGTAGCCTCCAGAACTCTGTCCTCTAGTATATGAACCGTTGAACTCACCTCCCTTTCGAAACCTCTTTGATGTCGATGTTGTGGTGAAGTCATCTGGCTTCACTCCTTCCACCTCTATCACAAAGTCTACCACCTCTTGGAAGGATTTCGCCGTAGCCGCTACCTGTAAGGCTAAAATCCGCAACACTGACCTCAACCCCTTCACGAAACGACGAATCCGTTCTTGTGGACTGAAACAAAGTTGGGTGGCATACCTTGATAAAGCATGAAACTTAGCCTCATATGCGTTAACCGTCATCCTACCTTGCTTGAGACTCAAGAACTCATCCCTTTTTCTATCTCTCAAAGTCCTTGGGATATACTTCTCCATAAACGGGGTAGAGAAGGATGCCCAAGTCATAGGTGTGGCCTCTGTCGGTTGACACTCGACATGTGATCGCCACCACATTTTGGCGTTCCCTTGAAACTGATAGCTTACGAACTCAACGCCAAACCGTTCTACTATCCCCATCTTGTGTAGTAGCTCATGACAATCAACCAGAAAATCATAAACATCTTCAGATTATGCACCCTTGAAGACTAGAGGTTTCAATTTCAAGAACTTACTGAAAAGTTCGTGCTGATCGTTTGTCATTATCGGTCCAGTAGTCAGACGTGGAAATGTGCCTATCTCCAATGAGGCATCCATGCGGGGAGCCATAGTAGCCGCATGTCGTACCTCTGAAACCGGAGGTGTTGGTGCAGAAACCACTGGAGGTGCCTGACCGTGATCAGATAACCCGCTAAGATAAGCAAGAACCTGATTGATCATCTCTGGGGTAGGTTGGGGTGGCAATTCCTCATTCTGCTCTTGTTCAGTTTCCCCTTCCTCACCCTCTCTTACTACCTCCTCAGTCGGTGGAGGAGTCACCGCCCTAGTATCAGATGGGCTAGGTGCTTGTCCTCTTCCTCTAGAGGACGTCCTCCCACGACTTCTACCACGGCCTCTTGCCGCTACTCTCCCTCGAGCCACAGCCCCAGTGGCTGGCTCAGACGTTTCTTGTCTTGCCGTTGTTGCTGCTGGTGCGGTCGTTGCTCTAGTTCTAACCATCTGCGAAATAGAGTGAAGATGGTCAGATACCAATTTGTATCACCTAGATACCAATTGGACTCAAGTAGTAGCACGAAAGAAAGAATGAAAGAATGGAATTTTCCTAAAGTCTTATAGCCTCTCAAGGAAAAGTAAAGGCGTCCCCCTACCGTTCCTTAAGACTCTACTAGACTCATTCTTGTGTGATGAGACCAATGAACCTAATGCTCTGATACCAAGTTTGTCACGACCCAAATCGGGGACGCGACTGGCTCCCACATTTATCCTCCTATGTGAGCGAACCAACCCATCTAAACCTTAACATTTCAAGATATATCAACGGAAAATAATGTGGAAGACTTAAACTCATTAATAAAACAATTCAAAACTATTATTATTATCCCCAAAATCTGGAAGTCATCATCACAAGAACATCTATTCTCAAATTACTAAACTAAAAACGTCTAAGAAGCTAAAACAAATAAAAGCTAGTCCATGCCGGAAGTTCAAGGCATCAAGACTTGAAGAAGAAGATCCAGTCCAAGCTAGACGCATTAGCTCACCCTGAATTTCCGAAGGTCGTGAAGACTTGCTAGATCTACTGTTGAGTTGAAGTTGACGGAACGTTTGCTGCATTCCACAAATAACAAAGAAGAAAACATAAAAGTAGGGGGTCAGTACAACCACAAGTACTGAGTAGATATCATCGGCCAACTCAAAATAGAAGATAATATATATCAAGTAATATTATAAATTCAACTATGATGCTTAACATGTAGCAACAACAAGTACTATATCATTAACAATTTCCACTAAGTTCACACATGAGGACTCAAGCCTCAATACCATACTCATTTGGGAATTGGGTTCATTAGATTGAGTATATTCGTTATCTTTCAAGATTCATTATCTTTTCTTCCCCTTGTGTCGGTACGTGACACTCCGCTCCATATACTATCCTGGTGTCGGAACGTGACACTCCGATCCATATTCTATCCTGGAGCCGGAATGTGGCACTTCGATCCTCATTCTATCCTGGTACCGGAACGTGGCACCCGATCCATAATTCTATCCTGGTGTCGGAACGTGACACTCCGATCCTCATTCTATCCTGGTACCGGAACGTGGCACCCGATCCATAATTCTATCCTGTGTCGGAACGTGACACTCCGATCCTCATTCTATCCTGGTACCGGAACGTGGCACCCGATCCTATATTTCATCAAGCCTTCTTTTACACTAAGGCATCATCATTAACAAGTGAATTAGGGTTTCTTTCGAGATTTAGGATTCAAAAGCTTCATCATGTTTAGTTTATCATGATTTCATAACCACAAACATGCAAGCATACAATTAAGCACATAGCAGGGTTTACAATACTATCAATACATATCACTCACTATTAAGAGTTCACTACGAATGTCGTAAAAACCATAACCTACCTCCACCGAAGACTAGGGATCAAGCAAGAATTTTTCCCAAAGCTTTCTTCTTCTTCTTGTTCGATCAATTCTCTCTCCCTCTCTCTTGTTTTTTCTAGTTTTCTTATTGAAACCCTCTTTCAATTACCCTAATTAACATATAATTAAGTGTAAAAGATAGCAATGATACCCACTAATTAATCCAAAGTTACCTCTTTTATCCCTCAAGAATTTGAGTTATTAATATAAACCCACAAAATCTATAATTAAGGAAAGAATAGTCCAAAACGTCCCTTAAAACTTAACCAGAATTTCGACTCCAACTGGGATTACGCAACCTGTGACGGGCCGTCGTGCCTGTCACGGTCCGTCACACAGGTCGTCGTAACGATCAGAGTTCTATTTTTCACCAAGGACACTGTGACGGTCCGTCACACCTGTGACGGTCCGTCCTGCAAGTCCGTTACGAAGTTTAGAGAGTCGATTTTCAGTACCCAATTTTAGAATTCCTAAGTATACTGAAACGAGACCCTGCGACGGCCCGTCGTGCCTGTGACGGTCCGTCGTGGGGTCCGTGGTTTCATCCAGTTTTTCCAGAAATAAAATCTGCTGCTCAAAACGACTAAACAGGTCGTTACAATGACCTTAGAATACCATGGTGAATCAAAGAACAAAACTTTTTTACATCCTTTTGTAATTGTCAAAATTGTTGAATATTATGTAAATGCCCCTAAATGTCTAAAAAATGAATAAAACTACATAAACAATAAAACTGCATAAAAAAAGAAAAAACACTCAATTTTTTTTGACTTGCACCAATGACCTTATAATATCATGAGGAATAAAAGAATAAAATTTTACTTCATTTTCTAACGGTCTAAAAATGACTAAATATTAAGTAAATGCCCCTAATTGGTTAAAAAATCAAGAAAATTACATAAACAATAAAAAAATGCCTCCAAAATGTTTCGACTTTCACCAATGAGCTTTGAAATCGTGATGAATAAATGAACAAAACTTTAAATTTTATATGACTGTCATAAAGACCGAATATTACGTAAATGCCCCTATATAACTAATAAATCAAGATATATACATAAATTAAAAAAAACGACCGCAAAAAAATTTCAAGTTGCACCAATGACCTTAGAATAGCGCGACGAATAAAAGAACAGAACCTTAATTCTTTTTGTAATTGTCTGAAAAAAGTTGAATATGACGTAAATGCTTCTAAATGGACGAAAAAATCAAGAAAACTACAACAACACAAAAAACGCCTAAAAATTTTGTACTTTCACCATTGACCTTAGCATATAATGACCAATAAAAGAACAAAAGTTTACTTCTTTCCCGAAATATCGAAAATTGGTCAAATATTACGTAAATGCCCCAAAAAGGCCAAAAAAATCAATAAAAATACATAAAAGAATACAAATAACATCTAAAAAAAATTCGATTGCACAAATGACCTTAGAATATCGTGACATAGAAAATACGAAAACTTTACTTCTTTTCATAACTATCAAAAAATTACCGAATATTATGTCAATATCCCGAAATGGCCGAAAAGTAATAAAAAAAACTACATAAACAATACATAAAACAGCTCGAAAAATTCCATCTTGCACCAATGACCCTATAATATCATGAAGAACAAAAGGACAAAACTTTCCATCTTTTTGTAACCATCCAAAAATTGGCGAATATTACGTAATGACTGAAAAATCAAAAAACTGCATAATACAATATAAAAAAGGCGTCAATTTTTTTTTACTTGCACCAATGATCTTAGAATATCATCACAAATAATAGAACAAAACTTTACCTTTTTTTAACAGTCTGAAAATGACCGAATATTACACAAATATCCCTAAATAGGCTAAAAATCAAGAAAACTGCTTAAATAATACAAAAAACGCATCAAAAAATTTACAACTTGACCAATGACCTTAGAATACCATGGTGAATCAAAGATCAAAACTTTTTTACATGCTTTTGTAATGATCAAAATTGTTGAATATTATGTAAATGCTTCTAAATGACTGAAAAATGAATAAAGCTACATAAACAATAAAAATGCATAAACAATAGAAAAAACACTCAATTTTTTTGACCTGCACCAATGACCTATAATATCATGAGGAATAAAAGAATAAATTTTCACTTAATTTTGTAACGGTCTAAAAATGACTAAATATTAAGTAAATGCCCCTAATTGATTAAAAAATCAAGAAAACTACATTAACAATAAAAAAAATGCCTCCAAAATATTTTGACTTTCACCAATGAGTTTTGAAATCGTGATTAATAAATGAACAATACTTTAAATTTTTTTATGACTGTCATAAAGACCGAATATTACGTAAATGCCTCTATATAACTAATAAATCAAGATATATACATAAATTTAAAAAAAAAACCGCCAAAAAATTTCAACTCGCACCAATGACCTTTAAATAGCGTGATGAATAAAAGAACAAAAAGTTAATTCTTTTTGTAACTGTTCGAAAAAAGTTTAATATGACGTAAATGCTTCTAAATGGACGAAAAAATCAAGAAAACTACAACAACACAAAAAAATGCCTAAAAACTATCGACTTTCACCATTGACCTTAGAATATAATGACCAATAAAATGACAAAATTTACTTCTTTCCCTAAATATCAAAAATTGGCCAAATATTACGTAAATGCCCCAAAAAGGCAAAAAAATAAAGAAAAAAAAAACAAAAAAGAATACAAATAACATCTCAAAAAAATTGATTGCACAAATGACCTTAGTATATCGTGACATATAAAATACGAAAACTTTACTTCTTTTCATAACTGTGTGAAAATAGTTTAATATTACGTAAATTCCAATCATTGACCGATAATGAAGAAAACTACATAAACAAAAAAATGCCTCCAAAATATTTTAAGTTGCACCAAGACTTAGAATATCGTGAAGAATAAAAGAACAAAACTTTACTTATTTTCGTAATTGTCCATAAATGGTCAAATAGTACTTAAATGCCCAAATGATCCATAAATCAAGAAAAATACATAAACAATACAAAAACGGCTCAAAAAAATTCAACTTGCAAAATGAACTTGGATAACGTGACTAATAAATGATGTAAACTCTTCGTCTTTTCGTAACTATCTAAAAATGACCAAATATTACGTAAATGCCACTAGATGATAAAAAAATCAAGAAATCTACATTAATAATACAAAAACCGTCTCAAATGCTTTTTGATTTGCACCAATGACTTTAAAATATTGTGACCAATAATCTTAGAATTACGTCCAATTACAACTTACGACAATGACCTGAAAATGACGGCTAAAGGAAGAAAACTCTATTTCTTTTTGGAAGTATCCAAAAATGACCGAATATTACAAAAATGCCCCTAAATGGTTGAAAAAACAAGAAACATACATAATTAATAAAAACGACTCAATAAAATTCTACTTGCATCAATACCCTTGGAATATCATGACTAATAAAAGAACAAAACTTTATTTATTTTTATAATTGTCCAAAAATGACTGAATATTACATAAATGCCTCTCAATGACCGAAAATGAAGGAAACTATAAAAATAATACAATAAACGCCTCCAAATTTTTGACTTGTGCAAATTACATTAGAATACCGTAAATGACTAAAATAATACAACTTTACTTTATTTCATAACCGTTCGAAAAATGACCAAATATAATGTAAAATGCCACTTAATGACTGAAAAATCAAGAAAAATAAATAAACAATTAAAAAATTCCTCAAAACAATTTCCACTTGCAGCAATGACCTTAGAATATCGTGACATAAGAACAAAACTTTACTACTTTTCGTAACTGTACAAAAATGGTTGAATATTACGTAAATGCCCTAAAATGGCTAAAATATCAAGAAAAGTATAGAAAGAATAAAAACAACACCTAAAAAAATTCTACTTGCACCAATGACCTAATAATATAGTGACGAATAAAATAATAAAACTTTACATCTTTTTTGTAATTGTCCCAAAAAAGCAAAATATTGCATCAAAATAGAGAAAATTACACAAACAATACAAAAAACACTTCAAAATAAATTTGAATTGGACCAATGTCAATATCCTGATGAATAAAAGAATAAAACTTTACATCTTTTCCTAACTATTAAAAAATTGCCCGATATTACATAAATGCTTCTAAGTGGCAGAAATGTCAAGAAAATTACATAACTAATACAAAAAAACGCCTCAAAAAAATATCAACTTGAACCAATAACCTTAGAATATCGTGACAAATAAAAGAAAATAATATTACTTATTTTCATAATTGTCCAAAGGTAGCCAAATATTACGTCAATGTCCCTAAATGACTCAAAAATACTGTAAACTGTATAAACAATACAAAAATGTCTCAAAATATTTTCACCTGCACCAATGACATTAGAATATGGTGACAAATAAAAGAATAACTTAACTTCTTTTTGTAACAGTTCGAAATAGGCTGAATATTACGTAAATGCCCCTAAATGACTAATAAATAAAAAAACCTACATAAACAATACAGAGTGCCTCAACTTTTTTTAGTTGCACCAATGACCTAAGAATATTGTGACAAATAAAAGAACAAAACTTAACTTCTTTTCGTAACTTTTCAAAAATGACTTAATATTATGTAAATGCCCCTAAATGATGAATAAATCAAGAAAAATACATAAATATCAATACAAATAACGCCTCTAGATATTTTGACATGCATCAATGACTTTAGAATATCATTTTTAACTTTTCGTAACTCTATGAAAATTGCTGAATTTTACGTAAATTCACTTAAATAGCCGAATAATAAAGAAAACGACATAAACAATACAAAAAAATGCCTCAAACAAGTTTCCACATACACCAATGATGTTAGAATATCATGACGAATAAAAGAGCTAAAGTTTACTTCTATTCGTAACTATTTAAAAATGGGCGAATATTACATAAATGCCTTTAATTGGTCAAAAATCAAGAAAAATGCATAAACAAACAACAAATGCCTCAAAAAATTACGAATTGCACCAATGATCTTAGAATAACATGACGAACAAAAGAACAAAACTTTAATTCTTTGTTTGACTAGCCGAAAATAGTCGAATATTATGTAAATATCCGTAAATGGCCTAAAATCAAGAAAACTACATAAACAATAAAAAAATGCCTCCAAAAAATTTCTACTTGCACCGATGACCTTAAATACCGTAACTAATAAAAGAACAAAACTTTTCTTCTTTACTTAACAGTCCAAAAATGTCCGAATATTACCTAAAACCCACTAAGTGGCCGAAAATCAAGAAAAAATATAAACAACACAAAAGACACCTCAATTTTTTTTAACTTGCACCAATGACCTTATAATAACGTGACGTATAAAAGAACAAAACTTTTTTGTCACAACTATCCAAAAATTGTTGAATATTACGTTAATGCTCCTAAATGGTTGAAAAAAAACAAAAAAGCTATAAAAAAAATACAAAAAACGCATTCAAAAATTTGATTTGCACCGATGACCTTAGAATATGATGACATATAAGAAAATAAAACTTATTTCTTTTTCGTTAGTGTCCGAGAATGGCCTAATATTACATATATGACCCTAAATTGTCAAAAAATCAAGAAAAATACACAATCAACACAAAAATGTATTTTAAAAAATTTCAACTTGCATCAATGATCTTAGAATATCATGACGAATATGAAGTGAAATAGATGCTAGTGTACCTTGGCATATTTCAAGGAGTTTTAAGCGTCGAAATTTAGTAAAATTTTGTTAATCGGTGTTAAACGTGTATTAGAGTGTGTTTTAGAGTTGAAATGTCTGGTTACGACTCCCCAGGGACCATCCTAGGGGTCCTTGAAGAGGCCCCTTCCATTTGACTCAAAACTGATGAAATTGCCAGTGGCAGTCTACGAACCAATCGACAAGCTATGTGGGTTAGCGGCCCGTCGATGGTGTTCGTTGGTCGGGACTTAGACACATTTTGATAAGGGCTAAAAATACCCCTCTATGACATAAAGGACAGTTTCCAGTACAGGCCGTCATTGTGTCTACAGGCCGTCAACATGGTTTAGTGGTTTTGAGGGTCGAGTTTGCTGTAAGTTTTTAATTAGGTTTTCTTAATTATTTAGTTGGTTAATTAATTAATTAAGTGTTAAATGGTGTTTAACTAAGTTATTGGGGAACTATATAAAGACTAAACCTCATTAAACTAACCCAACACCCCATAATTTCTAAATCCAATTCTCTCAAACTTCTCTCTACTTTCTCTCTCTTTTCAAGACCCCATTGAAGACCAAACTTCAAGGTTCACTCAGGCTTCATGACTTCATATTTTATTCATCAATTTTCAATGAAATCTTAAGGTATGAAACCTATTCAATCTTGGGAACCTTTTCCCCAAGAGCCTCTTAAAAAATATGATTTCTATGTCCTTCAAAAGATGGCTTTTCGTCCAATTTCGTAAATTGTATTTCAAATTGACTTCTTATGATATTAATTTAATTAGTATTGATAGATTATGATTTTTTATTGGTTAATTGTTTTAGTTTTTATGATTTTGCCTAGTTTCCATGAAAACTTCTTTATTGAACCCCTTTTCCTAACCCTAGCTATGAACTGGACTTGTAGATAATGAGGGTTGATGGGATTGATTATGCTATTGTTTGAATCACTATATTATGATGATTATAATTTATATTATTGGATAATTGTGGTTAATTTAGGGTAAGATCTTGAAGGAGGCTTTGGAATCTATGTGGTAAGATATTTATGATTATGAGTTCACTACTTCAATTATGATGGATTATTCTTAATGATTATATGCAATAGAAGTATGATTATGTGAATAGAATAAGAAAATGATGATATTATGACTATGATGAAATTTTTATGACTATGTGAGATTATGTTAAGGGTATGATGAAACAAGGTTGATGATGATTCACATCAGTGCCTTATATGATGTGAGTATAGTGTGTTGATCTCACTAATAGTAGTTTGTGATGAAAGAAAGTTCTCATCCTATACCTAATGATCTAGTGATAATTTTTATACAAGAGGTTAGTCTCCTATGGACTATACTAAGATTGATGATTAAGATTGACTTAAAGGCATTTCAATAAGGGACTCTAGCGTAGCATCGAGTGAACTAGTTGTGAAATGTGCCCCTTCGAAATATGGCAAGGTAGTTTAAATATGATTTTCATGATATGGAGACTAAAATTCAATGTTAATAAATAGGGTTTCTAGTATATATCCTAGTTCCTTAGCTGTGTTGTCCCCATAGGATTACTAGCTAGTGGATCCACCTAATGTTCATGTTTTGGTTCTACCTTGGAAAGTAGACCACCTTATTTTGGTGTAGGGTTTAATGTCACCGTATTCCATATATATCTCACATGGTCTAATGTCATATAAGACGATTGTTCCCGAAAGTAAAATTAATGAATAAATGTTATAAAGATCGATATTGACTAAGATTACTTAAGGGGTTCTACTTAGTGTCGGTAGGGGTATGTGAGTCTACCTAGACATTGCACAAGTCTGCTCTAAGAGGAGTCCTAGGAGGTTTTCTTATGTACCTATGATATCATGAAATGTGTAATGTTGATACTATATGACGTTACTCTTATATAATGTTAATTACATTGATGAACATGATATTGTTCTAAATTGCTATATGTGGTGATGACACACGTGATGAAATGTTATATGAAGCAAGACATTACTTATGATATCTTATATTGTTTCCTTGATTATGTGGGATTATGGGGCTTCACATGGGAATTTCACTTTTAGGTTTGGGATGGGATTATTGGTAAGGGTCTTGTATGTTGATGATATGAACTATTGAATATGATATGTTGACATGACTTTATGGTAATGTTGTCCTTGTTTATTAATATGTCTTATGTTGTTGTGGTTCCTTGACTTGTATATGTCTTTGTATGTACTTAAAGGCTGTCCAAATGACTTATCATGTTTTGAAAAGAAATGGTCCTTTTCATGTATGTTTTCAAATGTTTTATGTGCATTGCTTCCATACTTAGTATAACTTGTTGTAATAACCCATATTCTTTATGTTTTTACAAATATGTAGGTTCCAACAATTAAAGTGCTTAAGAGGACATTTGCAGGAAGACATGGACATCTTTCCCAAGTTGTTGGTGAGTTCTCAATGTTTTGAGGACGGTGTCACTTATCTAGCTTAGTAGGATTGTTATGTATAAAGGCATTTCTTCTTTCCTTATTCTCGAAGACTATTGATATAAGTCTATAATAGCATATTTTACTTGTAATGGCTTGTCCAAAATGTTGTACTCTTTTTAGATGGTTTATATTTGAGACAAGATATTAGACTCTTATATGATTTGCCTATGTTAAATGAGAAGTCTATGTAAAATTAATGAACGAGGAGTCTATGTAAAATCCATATATGATGTGCGAGAAGTCTAAGTAAACTTCACTATGAATATGTAAAATTTTTAAATTTTTTTGGATTTTCTCTACAAATGATATGTCATGATCTATGGTAAAGGCTTGTCTTCGTTCTCTTCAAGGACGCCGCCGCCGATTACGGATAGGCGGTGCTTCAAGATCGTGACAAACTTGGTATCAGAGCACGATTTTGAGTGACCTTACGATTGATATCTCACAAAACAACATCTATGTAGGGTTTTATTCGTAATTGTGAAGCACACCACACTTATGAATGAGAGACTATGTGATGCTTAGGAAATTCTCATCTTTTTGGTATTCCTATGTCGTGCCTCTAGAGTCTTAACTCTATATGTTCTTTTCACCTAACCCTTTTATTGTGATTATAGGTATGAATACTAAAAGGGAATCCGCAAGAAGAATTGATGAATAAATTGTTAATGCGAGATCTTCTACCCAAGACAACTAAGCTCCTCTGCAAGGCAATCAAGCTCTTTCACAAGAGCAAGCTTCTTTGGGTGACCAAGCTCCGATCAATCCTCTAGCTATAACAGATGGAGAGATAAGGTCAGCTTTTCTAAGTGTGGATCAAGCTATGAATACTCAAGAACATCCGGTAACCACTCAAGTCCAAGCCATGATGGCTTAAGAAAATTGGGAGGCTAGACCTCGAGTGAACACAAATTCCTAGTACCATGGCTTTACGTTTGAGAGACTTCACTAGGATGAATCCTCCTATGTTCTTTGGGTCTTGATTTGATGAAGACCCCCGATACTTCCTTGATGATGTATAAAATATCTTGTATGATGTGGGGGTTAGTTCTAGTAAGAAGGACAAGCTAGCCGCCTATCAAGTCAAAGATGTAGCCCAAACATTATTCACGCAATGTAAAGATAATTGAGCTTTAAGAGGTGGTCCCGTGATTTGAGATATATTTAGGAGGGCCATTATTGATAGGTTCTTCCTTAGAGCGCAAAAGGAGGCTAAAAAAGTGGAGTTCATCAACCTTCTTCAAGGAGGTATGAGAATTAAGAAATACTTCTTCAAATTCATCAAGCTATGCAAGTATGCTTCCTCTTTAGTTTCAAGTTCTAGGGATGAAATGAGCCATTATGTAACGGGTGTATCCGAAGAGCTTGAGGAAGAATGTCGTACAAAAATTCTTCAACACAACATGGATCTTTCTAGGTTGATGGTTCATGCCCAACAATTAGAGGAGAGTCGGATAAGGAAGAAAAATAAAGGATTCTAAAAAAGCAAGGTCTTTCGAAGGTGATTCTTCTAAGGGTAGGCTTGACATTCAAGACAAACCTAGGTTCTAAAAGAGGTTTTCCAACCAAGTTCCCTCTAAGTTCTAAAGGGCTCGCAATGATAGGGTGTCTAACCCTAAATATCAAAAGGGAAGAGGTGTTCATTCACGAAGTGAGAAACCAACTTTTGGTAAGTGTAGTAAGAAACATATGGGTGAATGTAACACTTAGGAAATCTTATATGTGTTTTAGAGCATAACATAAGTTTCATAAGTTTCAGACACTTTTTAAGATCCATTTTAATGAATATAATTCATTTAGGAAGTCTAGAAACCAAAACGTCCAAGAACATCCATGATGCCCAGAAACTAATTCAAGGAGGTACTAGCGTGCCTTAGCCTATTTAATTACTTTTAGGAGTAGGAAACTCATGAAATTAGGTGGAACGGTGTGTATCTTGTGTTAGGATTTATTCATGGTCGAAAACTCCAGCTAATACTCCCCAAGGACCGACCAAGGTCCCTTTAGGAGGACCCTTTCGTTTTGGGGTCAAAAGCACTGCCTGTATAGTGTGCACCCACAAGGGGAATCCAAAGGGCGTGTGTGGATCGACGGGGAATTGATTAAATATGTAGACCAACAATTTTCCATTTTGGATAATGGTCCATTTGTACCAGCCTCTGTACTCATTGACGATGTGCAGCGCATAAGGGGGCAGAAGTCGTCGACTCACAAATGGACTGTTGGTCGAGGTCTAGTCTATGAGGGCCTGACTTTGCTGCACGTTTTTAATTGGTTACAATTAATTTATTAAGGGGTTAGGTCAATATTTAGGGATTAAGGGAAGTCTAATTAAATTAATTAACATCCCATATAAAGACCACAACTCCATTAGACTAATCTAAGCTCTCATAACTCACAAACCCAAAACTCTCTTCCTTATCTCTTCTTTCTCTCTCAAATAAATCCCCATTGATGACCCAGAAATATGTGGATTAAAGGGCTGAAAAGGGTCAATTTACTCCATCAGTCTCCATCAATTAGTAAGGTATGGAATTTACTTCACCTTTGAGACATCTTTCCTAAAAGGGTTCCATCAAATTGATTTCAAAAGTTGGGTTTTTAAGTGGGTATTCATCCAATACGAATTTGATGCTGTGAATTGATTTTTTATGATTTATTTTTGATATTATAAATAGATTAACATGTATTCTAACTTAATTATTATATATATTTATGGTTTGTTCTAATTTGTAGAAGATGACCTTCACTCCTTAACCTTAAGTTATGATCTTGATATGAGTTGTGTAATGTTGGTTCAATTGACTTGGTTATTGATTGAATTACTACTAGATTATGTTATTGTATGAATCATTAGTAGATTAGAATGAATTATAATCCTATCATGCTAGTTCTTCAGAAGTTGATCTAGGTTATGACGTTATGAACTAGTGATGAATTGTGATGTAGTTATTCAATTTGACTTGTTATTATGTTGGTTATTGTTTTATGATGAAACTACACCTTAATTTGTTTGAGTTAAGGTCTGATGGGAAGACCTTGATGATGGATAATTAAAGAGACTTGGTATGTCTAATGTCCCCTATTCTTTACCTCAAATTATGGTTGATTGTGATTAAGTCATGATGTTGTATTGGAGTATGCCTTGTATTAGGTTGAATAGGGTGTTATGATGGTAAATTGAAATATCTTGACTATGTTTTGTAAGGTGTTGTCTTAAGAAGTAAATGGTATAAGGATGGTGAATGATTTACCAATGTTCCTTATTATGAGGTGATATGTACATGTGCTAACCTCACTTATATGAAATGTAATTAAAGGATTATAGTCATGCAATTCTTTGTGATATATGATTATGATGAATATACAAGGGTTAGACCCTATGACCTATAATATGCTATGATGATTATTAAAGACATTAAAGATATTTCTAAAGGGACTTAGCTTAGAACCGAGTGAAGTTGACAAAGGGAGGTGATTACTTCCCAAAGAGGAAGATTCACTCTATAATTCCACATGTGGTGTTGACTCCCCAATGAGAAACACTCATTCAATGGATTACCATGAGAGGAAGCCCCAACTGCCTAGTGGTATGTAGAGGTATTATACCTATCTCTTACTTCTTAAACTATGTTGCCCCACATAGAAAGACTAGATAGTGGATCCACCTATAAAACTATGTTTATGTTTGGCTTTACTTTGGCCGGTAGACCACCTTTCATCGGTGTAAGGTTTTACAACACCGGATTCCACACTTTGCTTTTGTGGTCTATGTCAGTTAAGGTAAGTGTTCCAGCAACTTCTTAGGAGTAGGTTTTGGCTTGCCCCCCTCCTTACAGTCAAGTGGCTGAACGCCCCTTTCTTCTTATTAGTCAGATAGGTTTGGAACCCTTTCCCCTTTTAATATAATAATAAGGTAAGCTTCCAAAGCTCCTTTCTTCAGCTGGTGCGCAGGAGCGCACTTTCGTTTTCCCCCTAACCTTAACAAGGGGCTTTCATGAATAGGGATTTCCCGCCAGCAGTCTTCTCTTCCTATCACTTCACTTCGTTCTAGAAATCTGATCTCCTTAAACAAAAATGAAGTAATAAAGTACACACCAGCAAGGGTGACCTAAGAGGTTTCACTTATCCTGTATTATGGAACCTACCTATGCCTTGCACTAAATTTACTTGAGGTAAGCCTTAGGAGGTTGTTCTTATGTATGTCCATGATTGTAAATGTAAATGGTGATAGTATGATGATCTTACATGTAAGTGACAATATTTGATGTTGGTTACTCCTATGAACATGTATTTGGTCTCTATTGTTAAAGTATGATGATTTGTATTCTTAATGATATGCTATGTGAAGTTGGATATTAGTCATGGTTCTTTTAAGGTTACTTGATTGGTCAAGGTAAAGGGGCTTTGCTTGGTCATTGCACTTGCTGACCTAATGAGGGTTCATGGGTGATTATCTTGCTTTGGTTATGTTGAAATGTACTCTTATTCTGTCACGACCCAAATCGGGGACGCGACTGGCACCCACATTTACCCTCCTATGTGAGCGAACCAACCAATCTAACCTTTAACATTTTAATATAATATCAACAAAAGAAATGCGGAAGACTTAAACTCATTAATAAAACAATTCAAACTATTATTAATATTCCCATAATCTGGAAGTCATCATCACAAGAACATCTATCTCAAATTGCTAACTAAAACTGTCTAAGAAGCTAAAACAACTACTAGCTAGTCCATGCCGGAAGTTCAAGGCATCATGACTTGAAGAAGAAGACCCAGTCCAAGCTAGACACATTAGCTTACCCTGAATTTCCGATGAAGTGAAGATTGGCTAGATCTACTGTTGAGTTGAAGTTGACGGAACGTTTGCTGCATTACACAAATAACAAAGAAGAAAACATAAAAGTAGGGGGTCAGTACAACCACAAGTACTGAGTAGATATCGTCGGCCAACTCAAAATAGGGAACAGTATATATCAATAATAATGTAAATCAACTACAATACTCAACATGTAGCAATAACAATATTAATTCATCAATAAATACAACCGAGTTCACACATGAGGACTCAAGCCTCAATACCATACTCATTTGGGAATTAAGTTCATTAGATTGAGTATATTCATTATCTTTCAAGATTCATTATCTTTCTTCCTCTTGTGTCGGTACGTGACACTCCGCTCCTCTATTTCTATCTTGGTGCCGGAACGTAGCACTCCGATCCTCATATACTATCCTGGTACCGGAACGTGGCACCCGATCCATAATTCTATCCTGGTGTCGGAACGTGACACTCCGATCCTCATTCTATCCTGGTACCGGAACGTGGCACCCGATCCATAATTCTATCCTGGTGTCGGAACGTGACACTCCGATCCTCATTCTATCCTGGTACCGGAACGTGGCACCCGATCCCCTAATTCATCAAGCCTTCTTTTACACTAAGGCATCAACAATCTCATTACATAATATATCAAGCCTTCTTTTATACTAAGGCATCATCATTAACACGTGAATTAGGGTTCTTTCAAGATTTGGGATTCAATAGCTTCATCATGCTTTGTTAATTCATCACAATTTCATATTCATATTCATGCAAGCTTACAATTAAGCACATAGTAGGGTTTACAATACTATCAACACATAACATTCACTATGAAGAGTTTACTACAAGTAGCATGAAAACCATAACCTACCTCCACCGAAGAATTGGAATCAACAAGCAATTTCCCAAGCTTTGATATTCTCCTCAACCAATTCGATCGATCAATACTCTCTCTCTCTGTTCTTTCTCTTTTTCTTATTCAAAACCCTCTTTCTTTTACCCTAATTAACATATAATTAAGTGTAAAAGAGGACAATAATACCCACTAATTAACTTAAGGTTACCTCTTTTAACCCCCAAGTAATTAGACTTATTAATATTAACCCTCAATCTTTATAATTAAGGAAATAATAGTCCAAAACGACCCTCAAAACGTGTAGAGGAATCCTATTCTGCCTGGGATTTGCGCAACCTGTGACGGGCCGTCGTGCCTGCGATGGTCCGTCACGGTGGTCGTCGCAGCCTCCCAAAATCCAGGTGAACTGTGACGGCCCGTCACACCAATGACGGTCCGTCCTGCACCTCCGTCCTGACGGTCAGAAACTCGTTTCTTGTACCAAATTCTCAAAAGTTGAAGTGTTTTGCAACGGGAACTCACGACGGTTCGTCGTGGATGTGACGGCCCGTCCTGCAGGTCCATCACAATTTACAGAGAGTCGATTTTCAGTATTCAATTTCAGAATTCTAAGTATGCTGAAACGATGCACCCTCGACGGGCCGTCGTGCCTGTGACGGTCCGTCGCAGTGCCCGTGGTCCTGGCCAGTTTTTCCAGAATTAAAATCTGCTGCTCAAAACGACTAAACAGGTCGTTACAATAGATACCAATTTACCCATCGTTCGTCCCCGAACGATCAAAAGAAGAAAAACAATGGCGAAAAGGAGTACCTGAATCTGTAAACAGATGTGGGTATTTTTCTTTCATATCTGCCTCCTTCTCCCAAGTAGCTTCTTCAACCGGTCGATTCTTCCATTGGACCTTGATGGATGCAATTTCTCTCGACCTCAACTTGCGAACCTCTCTATCTAAAATAGCAACTGGTTCCTCCTCATAAGTCAAATTCTCATCAAGCAAAACTGAATCCCAATGGATGATGTAGTTTCCATCTCCGTGGTATCTTTTCAACATGGATACGTGAAATACCGGATGCACTCCGGACAGCCCTGGTGGCAAGGCTAATTCATAAGCCACCTCCCCTATTCGCTTAAGCACTTCAAATGGTCCAATATACCTTGGACTTAACTTACCTCTTTTACCAAACCGCATCACCCCTTTCATGGGTGAAACCTTCAACAGGACTTGTTCACCTTCCATGAACTCCAAGTCTCTAACCTTCCGGTCTGCATACTCCTTTTGTCTACTTTGCGCCGCTAGAAGCTTTTCTTGAATGCGCTTCACCTTATCTAATGAATCCCTCAAGAGGTCAGTACCCCAAGGTCTAACCTGAAATGCATCAAACCACCCAATGGGAGATCTACACCTCCTCCCATACAATGCTTCAAATGGAGCCATATCAATACTGGAGTGATAGCTATTATTGTATGAAAACTCTGCCAAAGGAAAGAAGCTATCCCAATGGCCACCAAACTCTATCACGCATGCACGAAGCATATCCTTCAACACTTGAATCGTTCGCTCCGACTGACCATCGGTCTGAGGGTGAAATGCAGTGCTAAGGTCCAACCTAGTACCCAATTCGGCATGCAATGTTTTCCAAAACTTAGAAGTAAACTGCGTACCTCTATCTGATATGATGGATAGTGGAACCCCATGCAATTGAACGATCTCTGAGATGTAGATTTTTGCTAACTTCTCTGCATTGTAAGTCACCTTGACCGGAATGAAATGAGCAGACTTAGTTAACCTATCAACAATCACCCAAATGGAGTCATACTTACCCATTGTCTTTGGAAGACCAACCACAAAGTCCATTGCGATTCTCTCCCACTTCCATTCAGGAATGGGCATTCTCTGAAGCGTTCCTCCGGGCCTCTGGTGTTCATACTTTACTTGTTGGCAGTTTGGACATTTGGCAACAAACTCAACAATATCTCGCTTCATTCTACTCCACCAGAAGTTGTGCTTTAGGTCGCGATACATCTTAGTTGCACCAGGATGTATAGAATATCCGGAACTATGAGCCTCTGTCAGAATAGTGGTGATCAAATCACCGATGCGGGGTACACATACCCTTCTCTTTATCCTCAAAACACCTTCCTCATCAATTGTTGCTTCTTTAGCCTCTCCTTGCAACACCTTATCTCGAATCCGGATTAATTTCTCATCATCAAACTGCTTCCCCTTAATCTTGTCAAGGAAGGAGGATCTTGCCTCCACAAAAGCTAACAATCCTCCCTTCTCATTTACTTCTAATCTCATGAGGTCATTAGCCAAAATCTGCACTTCTCTAGCCAATGGGCGTCTAGAAGCTTGCAAATGAGCTAGACTTCCCATGCTTCCGGCCTTTCTACTCAAGGAATATGCCACCACGTTCGCCTTCCCCGGATGATACAAGATAGTGATATCGTAGTCCTTCAGTAGTTCCATCCATCTCCTTTGTCTCAAGTTCAAATCTTTCTGAGTAAAGACATACTGTAGACTACGATGATCTGTATAGACTTCACACTTAACCCCATATAAATAATGCCTCCATTGCTTTAGTGCAAATACTACCGCGGCCAACTCTAAATCATGGGTCGGATAGTTACGTTCATGCACCTTTAGTTGCCTCGAAGCATAAGCAATCACATTCTTCTCTTGCATTAGCACTGCACCCAACCCAGAACAGGATGCATCACAATAAACAATGAAGTTTTTACCCTCTACTGCAAGGTAAGAATTGGTGCGGTAGTCAACAAAGTCTTACGCTTCTGAAAGCTTTCCTCACATTCATCTGCCCATACAAATGGAACATTCTGCTTAGTCAAGTTCGTCAATTGAGAAGCAAGGGAAGAGAATCCCTTGACAAAGCGGCGGTAGTAGCTAGCTAACCCAACAAAGCTTCTTATTTCTGACACATTAGTGGGTCTTACCCAATTCTTCACTGTCTCAATCTTAGAAGGATCTACCATCACTCCATCCTTAGAAACCACGTGCCCCAAGAAGGACACTGCATCTAGCCAAAACTCACACTTGGAGAACTTGGCATAAAGCTTTTTCTCCCTCAACATTTCCAACACAATCCTCAAATGCTCCTCATGTTCCTCCTTACTTTTAGAATATACTAGTATATCATCAATAAACACGATCACAAAGAGATCCAGATATGGCTTAAAAATCCCATTCATCAAGCTCATGAAAGCAGCGGGGGCATTGGTAAGACCAAAGGACATCACTACAAATTCATAATGCCCATACCTAGACCAAAAAGCGGTCTTTGGCACATCCGCTGCCCGTATTTTCAATTGATGATAACCGGATCTGAAGTCGATCTTCGAGAAGACACAAGCACCTTGTAGTTGATCGAATAAGTCATCAATGCGAGGAAGAGGATATTTGTTCTTAATAGTTACCTTGTTCAACTGCCGGTAATCTATGCACATTCGAAAACTCCCATCCTTCTTCTTTACAAACAAAACCGGAGCACCCCAAGGAGATGCACTTGGTCTAATGAAACCTTTGCTCAACAACTCTTGAAGTTGTGCCTTTAACTCTCTTAACTCCGCGGGAGCCATTCTATAAGGAGGTATAGAAATGGGGCGAGTGCCCGGTTCAAGATTGATACGAAAGTCAATATCCCTATCTGGTGGCATACCAGGAAGATCTGCAGGGAACACATCCAAAAACTCGCGGACTACCAAAACCGACTCAATCGAGGGTACTGGGTAGTAGTGTCGTCCTTGAGATGTGCCAAGAAAGCTAAACACCCTTTACTAACCATTTTTAGCACGAAGAAAGGAGATAATACGCACCGGATTGGAAGTGTAGTCACCCTCCCACACTAACGGATCTGTCCCAGGCTTGGCTAACGTCACTGTTTTAGCATTACAATCCAAGATCGCAAGAGAAATTGGAGAAAGCCAAGTCATACCCAGAATTACATCAAAATCAACCATTTCTAAGATAACCAAATCTACATAAGTGTTGCTCCCCACAAAGTTCACTAAACAAGACCTATATACCTTTTCAACTACCACAGACTCACCCACCGGAGTAGAAACATGAATAGGCATATCAAGTAGTTCACACATAGATTTAGACCATTAGCAAATGATGAAGATACATATGAAAATGTAGATCCAGGATCAAACAATACGGAAGCCATGCAATCACAACACCAGAAGATTACCTGTGATAACAGCATCAGATGTCTCCGCCTCCGATCTCCCAGGGAAAGCATAACAATGGGCCCTTTCGTTGGTTTGCCCGTTGCCCCTACCATGTTGTGATGTAGGGGCTCTGTTTGCCCATCACCTCTGCCGTTTTGGTGACCACCATTACCTCGGCCACCACGCCCTCCAGAATAACGGCCTCTACCATGACCACCTCTACCTCTAGCTAGTGGGGTTCTGTAACTCTGGTTTGGACAATATCTCTTAATATGTCCAATCTCCCCACATCCATAGCACTCTCTGGGTTCATGCATAGGTCTCTCATAGAAGTGTTGATCGTTCTGAGGTGGACCCCCAACTACAGTCTGTAGTGAAGACTGAATTGGTCGAACTGAGTAGCCTCCAGAACTCTGTCCTCTAGAGTAGGAACCACTAAAATCACCTCCCTTTCGAAACCTCTTTGATGTCGATGTCGTGGTGAAGTCATCTGGTTTCACTCCTTCCACCTCTATCACAAAATCTACCACCTCTTGGAAGGATGTTGTCATTGCCGCTATCTGTAAGGCTGAAATCTGCAATTCTGACCTCAACCCCTTCACAAAACGGCGGATCCGTTCTTGTGGACTGAAACAGAGTTGGGTGGCATACCTTGATAAAGCACGAAACTTAGCCTCGTATGGGTTAACCGTCATCCTTCCTTGCTCGAGACTCAAGAACTCATCCCTTTTTCTATCTCTCAAAGTCCTTGGGATATACTTCTCCATAAACAAGGTAGAGAATGATTCCCAAGTCCTAGGTGGTGCCTCTGTTGGTTGACACTCAACATGTGACCGCCACCACATTTTGGCGTTCCCTTGAAACTGATAGCTTACGAACTCAACGCCAAACCGTTCTACTATACCCATCTTGTGTAGTAGCTCATGACAATCAACCAGAAAATCGTAGGCATCCTCTGATTCTGTGCCCTTAAAGACTGGAGGTTTCAATTTCAAGAACTTACTGAAAAGTTCATGCTGATCATTTGTCATAATAGGCCCAGTAGTCAGACGTGGAAATGTGCCTATTCCCAATGATGCATCCATGCGGGGAGCCATAGTAGCCGCATGTCGTATCTCTGAAACCGGAGGTGTTGGTGCAGAAACCACTGGAGGTGCCTGACCCTGATCGGATAACCCGCTAAGATAAGCAAGTACCTGGTTGATCATCTCTGGGGTAGGTTGGGGGTGGCATTTCCTCATTTTGCACTTGTTCAGTTTCCCCTTCCTCACCCTCTCTTACTACCTCCTCAGTCGGTGGAGGAGTCACCGCCCTAGTATCAGATGGGCTAGGGGCTCGTCCTCTTCCTCTAGAGGACGTCCTCCCACGACCTCTTCCACAGCCTCTTGCCGCTGCTCTTCCTCGAGCTACAGCCCCAGTGGCTGGCTTAGTCGTTTCTTGCCTTTCCGTTGTTGCTGCTGGTGCGGTCGTTGCTCTAGTTCCAACCATCTGCGAAATAGAGTGAAGATGGTCAGATACCAATTCGTATCGCCTAGATACCAATTGAACTCAAGTAGTAGCACGAAAGAAAGAATAAAAGAGTGAAGTTTTCCTAAAGTCTTATAGCCTCTCAAGGAAAAGTAAAGGCGTCCCCCTACCGTTCCTTAAGACTCTACTAGACTCGTTCTTGTGTGATGAGACCAATGAACATAATGCTCTGATAACAAGTTTGTCACGACCCAAATCGGGGACGCGACTGGCACCCACATTTACCCTCATATGTGAGCGAACCAACCAATCTACCCTTTAACATTTTAATATAATATCAACAAAAGAAATGCGGAAGACTTAAACTCATTAATAAAACAATTCAAACTATTATTAATATTCCCAAAATCTGGAAGTCATCATCACAAGAACATCTATCTCAAATTGCTAACTAAAACTGTCTAAGAAGCTAAAACAACTACTAGCTAGTCCATGCCGGAATTTTAAGGCATCAAGAGTTGAAGAAGAAGACCCAGTCCAAGCTAGACACATTAGATTACCCTGAATTTCCGATGAAGTGAAGACTGGCTAGATCTACTGTTGAGTTGAAGTTGACGGAACGTTTGCTGCATTACACAAATAACAAAGAAGAAAACATAAAAGTAGGGGGTCAGTACAACCACAAGTACTGAGTAGATATCATCGGCCAACTCAAAATAGGGAACAGTATATATCAATAATAATGTAAATCAACTACAATACTCAACATGTAGCAATAACAATATTAATTCATCAATAAATACAACCGAGTTCACACATGAGGACTCAAGCCTCAATACCATACTCATTTGGGAATTAAGTTCATTAGATTGAGTATTTCATTATCTTTCAAGATTCATTATCTTTCTTCCTCTTGTGTCGGTACGTGACACTCCGCTCCTCTATTTCTATCCTGGTGCCGGAACGTGGCACTCCGATCCTCATATACTATCCTGGTACCGGAACGTGGCACCCGATCCATAATTCTATCCTGGTGTCGGAACATGACACTCCGATCCTCATTCTATCCTGGTACCGGAACGTGGCACCCGATCCATAATTCTATCCTGGTGTCGGGATGTGACACTCCGATCCTCATTCTATCCTGGTACCGGAACGTGACACCCGATCCCCTAATTCATCAAGCCTTCTTTTACACTAAGGCATCATCAATCTCATTACATAATATATCAAGCCTTCTTTTATACTAAGGCATCATCATTAACACGTGAATTAGGGTTCTTTCAAGATTTGGGATTCAATAGCTTCATCATGCTTTGTTAATTCATCACAATTTCATATTCATATTCATGCAAGCTTACAATTAAGCACATAGTAGGGTTTACAATACTATCAACACATAACATTCACTATGAAGAGTTTACTACAAGTAGCATGAAAACCATACCTACCTCCACCGAAGAATTGGAATCAACAAGCAATTTCCCAAGCTTTGATATTCTCCTCAACCAATTCGATCGATCAATACTCTCTCTCTCTGTTCTTTCTCTTTTTCTTATTCAAAACCCTCTTTCTTTTACCCTAATTAACATATAATTAAGTGTAAGAGGACAATAATACCCACTAATTAACTTAAGGTTACCTCTTTTAACCCCCAAGTAATTAGACTTATTAATATTAACCCTCAATCTTTTATATTAAGGAAAGAATAGTCCAAAACGACCCTCAAAACGTGTAGAGGAATCCTATTCTGCCTGGGATTTGCGCAACCTGTGACGGTCCGTCGTGCCTGCGACGGTCCGTCACGGTGGTCGTTGCAGCCTCCCAAAATCTAGGTGAACTGTGATGGCCCGTCACACCAGTGACGGTCCGTCCTGCACCTCCGTCCTGACGGTCAGAAACTCGTTTCTTGTACCAAATTCTCAAAAGTTGAAGTGTTTTGCAACGGGAACTCATGACGGTTCGTTGTGGATGTGACGGCCCGTCCTGCAGGTCCGTCACAATTTACAGAGAGTCGATTTTGAGTATTCAATTTCAGAATTCTAAGTATGCTGAAACGATGCACCCTCGACGGGCCGTCGTGCCTGTGACGGTCCGTCGCAGTGCCCGTGGTCCTGGCCAGTTTTTCCAGAATTAAAATCTGCTGCTCAAAACGACTAAACAGGTCGTTACATATTCATGCTTATTGCTATATTGACTTGACTAGACTTGATGTTGTTGTTGTGAGGTACATGTATATGACTTAATGATCATGTAATATTGGTTGGTATGGTCTTGCTTAATGTGCATAAAGGTTTTTAATGAAAAGTTCATACTTATTTGAATGCCCCCTGTCTTAGCATGAGTTCAGATTATCTGTGCATATGGTCAGATACTTAGTACAAGTGGTGTAATAACCCTTTTTCTTTTTTTCCCCAACATTTTTGGTTCCATTTGTTGAAGGGATTCTTGAGACGACTTTGAAGAAGACTTGGAATTCTTGATCATCCAATTTGGGAAGGTCCTCACTTTCTGAGGGCAATGCTAATAATAAAATATGAAGTTGTTTTAGTATTAGGACTCTCATGTTTATATCCTTTCATTTGAGTACTAAACATTGTGTGACCTATATATGGTGTTATTGTATTGATGTATGGGATATGCCCAATTTGATATACTCTTGTTAGATGGTTATTAGATGAGATGACTATTTTGAGACTATGTCATATTCTGTATATCTATGTGCAATAAAAGTAGAAGATTAAGTAATCTTTCTATACGAAGGGTCTATATATACTCGATATTATATAATATATATATGTATATATATAATATATATATATATATATATATATATATATATAATATAATATTAACACAACACACTAAGTGTATGTAGAGGTCTATGTAATCCTACAATTAGAAGTAATGAAAAGTTATAAATTTTTCGCTAAATTTGACCTATGAATGTAATGATGTAAGCTAAGATTCTAGTGTTAGTACTCAAGACGACAACGACGCCAGCTACGTCTAGGGAGTATTCTCGGATATGATAAACTTGGAATCAGAGCATGAGGTTAAATATCTATGAGTCGATGTCTCTCTGAACCATTTCTATGTAGGTTCGTATTCATAATTGTGAAGTGTTCCACACTTATGAACAAGAGTCTATATGATGCTTCAGAAAATCTATCTTTCTTGGAAGTCCAATATCATGCCTCTTGAGTCTTACCTCCATGTGCTTTTCCATCTAATCCTCTTATTGTGATTATAGGCAATGAATAATCAAAAGAATGTGGCATAAAGACTTGACGAAGAGATTTCCAATGCGGGAGTTCCTCCCCGTGTTGATCAAGTTCTTCCACTTGAGGATGATGTGAATGATGACCAAGCCACGGTCAATCCTCCTTCTTTGACAGATGATGCCACAAGGGCTAATTTTTTTCAAATGGCCCAAGCCAGTACTACACGAGCACAAGCCGCCACTACTCATTTCCAAGGCATTACAACCCAAGGTAATAAGGAGGTTGTACCCCAAGCACACAAAAAAGTTGCTACCATGACCTTTTGTCTAAGAGATTTCACTAGGATGAATACTCCTACTTTCTATGGGTCTAAGGTTGAAGAACACCCCTGAGAATTCATTGATGAAATATACAAGATCATTTATGCTATGGGGTTGACTACTAGTGAGAAGATCGAGTTAGCCAATTATCATCTCAAGGATGCTTCTTAAGCATGATACGTCTAATGGAGGGACAATTGGCCTTTAAGAGGTAGACCCGTGGCTTGGGAAGTGTTCAAGAAGACTTTTCTTGATCGATTCTTTCCTAGGGAGAAGAGGTATTCTAAAGTGGTGAAATTCGTCAACCTTCGTCAAGGAAATATGACTGTACTTGAATACTCCTTGAAATTCACTAAATTGTCAAAATATGCTCTTCTTTGGTTTCCAACCCTATGGGTGAAATGAGTCGTTTTGTGATGGGGGTGTCGAATGACTTGCAAGAGGAGTGTAATTCAACCATGATACATGATAGTATGAACATTTCTCATTTCATGGTTCATTCTCGACATGTGGAAGAGGCAAGGGCTAAGAGGAAGATTAAAGATACGAAGAGGGTAAGATCTTTTGATGGTGGTTCTTATAGTGGAGGGTTTGAGATTCAAGACAAGCCTAGGTTCAAGAAGAGGGTTCTAATCAAGTTCCTTCAAAGTTCCCTAAGGCTATGGAAGATAGGGTGTCTAATGCTAAGTAAAAGAAGGGAAAGGATACCAGTTCACCAAACAAGAAGCCTACTTGTGCCAAATAATTACAAGGTCATGTAGGGAATGCTTAGTTGGAATGGGTAATTGCTTTGGTTGTGACAAGAGTGTCCACAAGGTTAGGGATTGACCTAATATGAAGGGTTAAGAAAAGGGTAGTGGGCATGAAAGTGGTTCCAATGAGGCTTCGAAGAAGAACCACTTCTATGCTCTCCACTTTAGAGGTGAGCAAGAGACCTCCCCTGATGTGGTGACCGATATGTTTAAAGTCTTCTCTATTGATATATATGTCTTACTTGATTCTGGTGCTAATTTTTCATTTGTTACTCCTCTAGTAGCTAAAATGTTTTACATTTTGCGCGATATATTGCATGAACCTTTTGTAGTGTCTACCCCGGTGTGAGTCAGTTGTTGCAAAAAGGGTGTATAAAAATTGTCCGGTAATGTTTCCCAATAGTGTTTCTTATGTTGAACTAGAAAAACTTGATATGACTTATTTTGATGTCATTTTAATGGATTGGTTGCATTTTTGCTTTGCCTCTATCGATTGTAGAACAAGGGTGGTGAAGTTTAACTTTCCAGATGAGCTCGTTTTAGAGTGGAAGGGGGGAAATTCTATTCCTATAAGTCATATAATCTCTTGTTTGAAAGCATGAAAAATGATCTCTAAAGGGTGTTTATACCATATAGTAAGAGTCAACATTTTTAATTTGAAATTCCTCCCACTGAGTCGGTCCCTGTAGTGAGGGAATTTCCGAAGGTCTTTCCTTATGATCTTCCTGGTATTCCTCCTAAACAGGAAATTGATTTCGGTATAAACTTGTTACCAAATACAAATCCATTTAAATTCCTCCTTAACGGATGGCTCTAGCCGAATTGAAATAGTTAAAGGCTCAACTCAAAGATTTCCTACACAAAGGCTTCATTAGACCTAGTATTTCTCCAAGAGGTGCTCCAGTTTTGTTTGTGAAGAAGAAAGATGGGTCCCTTAGAATGTGCACTGATTCGCCAACTCAATAAAGTCACTATTACGAACAAGTATCCTTTACCTCAGATTGATGACTTCTTTGATCAACTCCATGGGGCAAGCTACTTTTCTAAGATTAACTTGAGATCGGGGTATCACAACTTAGGGTCAGAGCTGAGGATATAATAAAGACGATATTTCGAACTAAATATAGTCACTATGAGTTCTTAGTTATGTCCTTTGGTATAACTAATGCCCCAAGGGGGTTTATGGATATCATGAATAGAGTGTTTCAAAGTTACATATATTCATTTTTCATTGTCTTCATTGGCAACATCTTGGTATATTAAAAAAATGAGGATGACCACATGAACCATTTGAGAGTGGTGTTACAAGTGCTTAAGGAGAACCAATTATTTTCCTAGTATACAAAATGTGAGTTTGGTTGAGGTCGGTGGCGTTTCTTGGTCGTATCATCTCTAGTGAGGGAGTTGAGGTTGATCCAAGAAAAAATGTGGTGGTGAAACATTGGTCTACACCATTGACTCCAATCTACATTAAGAGTTTCTTGGGTCTAGCGGGTTATTATCGGAGGTTTGTGGATGATTTTGTATCTATTGCATATCCCTTGACTACTTTGACCCAAAAAAGTAAAAAAATTGAGTTGTCGGAAGAATGTGAGATAAACTTCCAAATCTTGAAAGATAGGCTTACTTCCGCTTCAGTGTTGACTTTACCTGAGGGTACAAAGGGTTTTGTTATGTATTGTGATGCATCCCGAGTGGGTCTAGGGTGTGTGCTTATGAAACAAGGGAATTTAATCACCTATACTTTTAAACAACCTAAGGTAAATGAGAAAACTATCAAACTCATAATCTTGAGTTAGTCACCGTGGTATTTGCCTTGAAATTATGGAGGCATTACTTGTACGGTACCCATGTTGATGTGTATACTGACCACAATAGTGAAAATATGTGTTTACTCAAAAGAAGTTGAATTTCCGACAAAGAAGGTGGTTGGAATTGTTGAAACATTATGACATGAGTGTTCACTTTAACCCCGGCAAGGCCATTGTGGTTGAGGATGCTCTAATTCGTATAACCATGGGTAGTGTGTTTCATCTAGAGAAAGCCGAGAATACCAAGTGAAAGATGTTCATAGATTGGCGAGATTAGGTGTTAGATTGGATGATTCTCCGAATGGTGGTTTTATGGTTCGTCATAACTCTGAGTCAGCTTTGGTGATTGAGGTGAAGCCCAAACAACACCATGATCAACCAGTGATGAAGTTGACGGAATCAGTTCTTGGTAGGCTTAATGAGTCATTCTTGTTGTGGGGGGGGGATTGTGTCTTGAGGTATCATGGAAGGTTGTGTGTTCCCAATGTAGATGGTTTGAGGAACCGGATCCTTAATAAAACTTATGTGTCCCGTTACTCCATTCATATGAGTTCAACAAAAATGTACCATGACCTTAGAGAATTATTTTGGTGGGAAGGTTTGAAAAAGGACATAGCGGTGTTTGTTGCTAAGTGTCAAAATTGCCAACAAGTGAAAGCCAAAAATCAAAAGTCGGGTTGTTTACTACAAGAAATCCAAGTTCCCACTTTGAAGTGCGAAGACATAAATATGGATTTTGTGGTAGGTTTGCGTCAGACATAAAATATGACTCTATATGGGTTGTTGTGGATAGATTGACCAAGTCCGCTCTTTTCATTCCCATCAAGTCTACTTATTCGGCAGAAGATTATGCAAGAATCTTCATAGATGATATTGTATTTCGCCATGGTATTTCATTATCCATCATATCGGATAAGGGTGAACATTCACATATAGGTTTTGGAGGTCATTACAAGAAGGGTTGGGTACTAAAGTGAAGATAAGCACTACTTTTTATCCCCAAATGGATGGCCAAGCGGGGCGTACTATTCAAACCCTTGAGGATATGCGTAGGTCTTGTATTATTGTTTTAAGAGAAAATTGGGAAAATCATTTGTCTTTGGTGGAGTTTGCTTACAATAATAGATTTCATTCATCCATATCTATAGCTCCTTATGAAGCCTTGGATGGTAGGAGATGTAGGTCTCCTATTGGATGGTTTAAAGTGGGTGAGCCTTCACTTTTTTGTCCCGATTTGATTTACAAGACTTTGGAGAAAGTTCATATCATAAGGAATAGCTAGCAAACAGCCTATAGTCGGAAAAAGTGTTATGTCGACCATAGGACAAGGGATTTAGAGTTTGAAGAAGGTGATAAGGTGTGTTTGAAAAATTCGCCCATGAAAGGGGTGGTTAGATTTGGCAAGAAAGGGAAATTGAGTACTCGTTATGTGGGTCCCTATGAAATCTTGCAAAGGGTTGGTAAGGTTGCCTATGATTGAAACTTCCTAGTGAATTTACTTCGGTTCATCCAGTTTTTCATGTTTCCATGCTTAAGGAGTGTATCAATTACCCCGAGTCTATTCCTTTTATTTAGGGTCTTTGTGTGAAGGATAACCTCTCTTATGAGGAAGTTCCGGTTCAAATCCATGATAGGCAAGTAAAGAAATTTAGGAATAAAGAGGTGGCTTTCGTAAAGGTGTTATGGAAGAATCACCTAGTTGAGGGTGAAACATGGGAGGCCGAGGCTTACATGAAGTCCCGTTACCCTCATCTATTTGATAACTAAGGTTAGTTGTTCTTACTAATAATGAAAATAATGACTAAAAATTAAAATTTCTTGATTATTGGCGAAGTTTGCAAAATGTGCAATTTTGGATATTGTTACGGTGATTAAACTGAAGTTGCTAATAATTTAATTTTTCTTTTTTGATTTATGTTGTGCATTTTGATATGGTGAGTCTTATGAATGATATTAATCATATTGATCAGTTGAACTTCCGCATGATTGACTCATAAATACTATGTTGAGATTTTGTTGCTGTGAGAAGGATATTCCTCATAATGTGATGTTGAGCCTTATGTGTTGTAGTTGAAGCATTTTGAATTACCTTGTGTAAATGATACGATTGGTGTTTTAACTCATGTTCTTATGCATTGTTTTTCGTTGGGCTACTTATCTTGAGTCTATTCTTTCCTTCAAAAGATTTTAGTGTCATTCGGGGACGAGTGTTCCTAAGGGTGGGATAATGCAACAGTTCGAAAATCTAAGACGTTTTCTAGAGACTAACATAGTTGTAATAAGGTTTAGAAACTATTTTAAGGTCCATTTTAATGAATATAAGTAAATTAGGATGTCTAGAAACCAAAACGTCCAAGAACGTACCTGATGCCCAAAAACTAGTTCAAGGAGGTACTTGCGTGCCTTAGCCTATTTGATTAACTTTTAGGAGTTAGAAATTCATGAATTTTGGTGGAAGAGTGTCTAATTTGTGTTAGGTTTGATTCATGGTCGAAACGTCTAGGTACGACTCCAGAAGGACCAACCAAGGGCCCTTCATGAGGACCCTTTCGATTTGGGGTGAAAAGCACTGCCTGGGCACTGTGCACCCTCAAAGGGAAAAAACGTAGCATGTGTTGATCGATGGGGCGTCGATGCCATCCTTTGACCAACACTTAGAAATTTTTGCTAATGTTCTATTCAAATCATCATCTGAACTCATCGACGAAGTGAAGCATAGAAGGGGCCAAGAGTCGTCGACTCACAAAAGGACCATTGGTCGAGGTCTCCTCTATAAGGGCCAGACTTTGATGCACATTTTTAATTTGTTCCAATTAATTAATTAAGGGTTTAGGTCGTTAATTGGGGGTTACGGTAAGTCTAAATAAGTTAATTAACACCCCATATAAAGACCTTAACACCATTAGACTAATCTAAGCTCTCTTAACTCACAAACCCAAAACTCTCTTCCTTCTCTCTTCTTTCTCTTTTATAGAAACTCACATTAAAGACCAAGCTAGAGGTGGGTTTAAGGTCTGCAAAGGGTCAATTTCCTCCATCAATATCTATCAATTAGTAGGTATGTGACATATTTCACCTTTGCGACCTCTTTCCTCAAAGGGTTCCATTAATTTGATTTCAAAAGTTGGGTTTTCAAGTGGTTTTTCATCCAATACGAATTTGATGTTGTGAATTGACTTTTTTTATGATTTCTTTTAGATATTATGAATATAGTAACATGTATTCTAACTTACTTATGATATATCTTGATGGTTTGGTCTAGTTTGTAGAATATTGCCTTAACTCCTTAACCTTAGGGTATGATCTTGATATGAATTGTTTAATGTTAGTTTAATTGACTTCGTTATTAATTGAATTACTAATAGATGATGTTATTTTTTCAATAATTAGTAGATTTGGATGAATTATAGTCCTATCAATCTAGTTCTTGAGATGTTGATCTAGGTTATAAAGTGTGTTGTGAATTAAGCTAATTATTTTATCTTAAGCTATGAACTAGTGATGAATTGTGATGTAGTGAGTTAATTATCCTTGTTATTATGTTGGTTATTGATTTATGATGAAACTAAACCTTTATTTGGTTGAGTTAAGGGTTGATGGTAAGACCTTGATGATGGATTATGAAGGAGACTTGGTAAGTCTAATGACCCCTATTTTTTACTTCAAATTATGGTTAATTGTGATTAAGTCATGATGTTGTATTGGAGTATGCCTTTTAGTAGGTTTAAAAGGGTGGTGTGATGTTGAATTGAAATGTCTTAAATATTATTTGTGAGGTGTTGTCTTAAGATAAAAATGGTATAAGGATGGTGAATGATTTACCAATGTGCCTTATTATGAAGTGATATGTAAATGTGCTAACCTCACTTATATTAATTGTAAAGAAAGGATTATACTCATACAATTCTTATTGAGTTGTAATGATGATGAAAATACAAGGGTTAGACCCTTTGACCTACAATAACCTATGATGATTAATAAATACATTAAAGACATTCCAAAAGAGACTTAATTTAGCACCGAGTGAACTTTTCAAAGGGAGGTAATGACTTCCCATAAAGGAAGATTCACCCTATAGTTCAACATTTGGTGTTGACTCCTTAATGGGGGATACTCATCCAATGGATTCCCATGATAGAAGGCCCCAATTTCCAAGTCGTATGTAGAGGGATTATACCTATGTATTACTTCTTGAACTATGTTTCCCCCCCCCCCCATAGGAAGACTAGATAGTGGATCCACCTAGAAAGCTACATTTATGTTTTGTTATACTTTTGACAGTAGACCACCTTCCATCAGCCTAAGGTTTTACAACACCGTATTCCACACTTAGCTCTTGTGTCTATCGGTAAAGAAAAGTTTTTCCTAAACTAAAATGAAGTAATGAAGTACAAACCAACTAACGTGACTTAAGAGGTTTGACTTAGCCTAGGTAGAGGTATGAGTCTGTGCCTATGACTTGCACTTGTTTGCCTTGTGGGAAGCCTTAGGAGATTGTTATTATGTATGTACATTCTTATAAATTTAAATGGTGATAATATGATGATCTTACATGTAAGTGACATCATGTAATGTTGGTTACTTCTATGAACATGTATTTGGTCTCTATTGTTAAAGTATAGTGATATTTATTTTAAATGATATCTTATGTGAAGTTGGATATTGGTCATTGTTCTTTTTGTGTTACTTGATTGGGCACGGTAATGGGTCTTTGCTTGGTCATCGCGCTTGTTGACTTAATAAGGGTTCATGGGTGATTGTGTTGCTATGTTGAAATGTAGTCTTATTCATGCTTGTTGCTATTATGATTTGATGATAGAGTTACTTCACTATGTATTCAATTATAAGATATGCATGTTGAATTGACTAGACTTGATGTTGTTGGTATTGTGAGGTACATGCCTATGACTTAATGAACATGTCTTATTGGTTAGTATGGTCTTGTTGAATGTGCATAAAGGTTTTAATGAAAAGGGCATACTTATTGAAATTCCCCTTCTCTTAGAATGATTTAAAAGTATGTCTACATGTCATCTTGTACTTAGTACAGGTGGTGTACTAACCCCATTTATTCCTTGTCCCCAACATTTTAGGTTCCACTCGTCGAAGGGATTTTGGAGATAACTTTGAAAAAGACTTGGAATTCTTGATCATCCAAGTTAGGTAGGTCCTCACTTTTCGAGGGCAATGCCAATATCAAGCTACAAAGTTTTTTTGTATGAAGACTCTTATGTTTCTTTCCTTTCATTTGAGTACTAAACATTGTAAGACCTATATGTGGTATTATTGTATTGATGTATGGGCTAGAACCAATGATCCCATTTTAGATTTAAAGGTGGATGGGGGAACTAAACCCCTTGAGGTCGAATCATTTCGTGTCTAAAGGCTTGTAGGATGATATCCAAGGGGTGTCTATACTATGTGGTGAGGGTCAAAGATCTAGAATCTAAGATTTTTCTTATTAAGTCGGTCCCTATAGTAAGGGAATTTCTTGAAGTCTTTCCTGATGACTTTCCTGGAATTCCTCCCGAATGGGAAATTGACTTAGGTATTGACTTATTACCAGATACAAAACCAATTTAAATTCCTCCTTATCAGATGGCTCTTGATGAATTGAAATAGTTAAAGAATAAACTCAAATATTTACTAGACAAAGGCTTCATTCAACCTAGTATTTCTCTATGGGGTGCTTCGGTCTTGTTTTTTAAAGATAAGGTTGTTTCCGTTAGGATGTTCATTGATTACCATCAACTAATTAAGGTCAGCATAAAGAATGGGTATACTCTCCCTAGGATTGATGATTTGTTTGATCAACTCCAAGGTGCGAGTTACTTTTCAAAAATTGATATGATGTCGAGATATCACCAACTTAGAGTAAGAGGTGAAGATATTCCTAAAATGGCTTTTTGAACTAGGTATCGTTACTATGAGTTCTGAGTCATGTTTTTTGGGTTAACTAATGCCCAATGGATTTTATGGACATAGTGAATACTGTTTTCCAAGATTACCTTGATGCTTTTGCAATTGTCTTCATTGATAATATATTGGTATATTTTAAGAGTGATAATGAGTATATGGCCATTTGAGGGTTAAATTGCATGTCCTCAAGGAACAACAACTCTTTGTAAAGTATAGTAAGTGCGAGTTTTGGTTGAGATCGGTTGCATTCTTGGTTATATTATCTCGAGTGAGGGTACAAATGTCGATCCAATGAAGATGAAAGCAATTAGAAATTGTCATAAACCTATAACTCCCACTAACATAAGAAGTTTCTTGGCTCTAGCCGGGTACTATAGAAGGATTTTCGACAGGTTTGCATCCATTGCTTCTCCTTTGGCAGCTTTGACCCAAAAGAAAGTGAAGTTGAGTTCTTGGAAGCTTGTGAAAGAGACTTCTAATAATTGAAAAATAGGCTTACCTCCTCTATGATGTTGACCTTACCGGAGGCAAATGAAGGTTTTGTGGTGTATTGTACCGCTTCCCGAGTAGGTTAAGGATGTGTCCTTATGCAACATGGGAAAATGATAGCTTATTCTTATAGGCAACTCAAAGATACATGATAAGAACTATCCAACTAATGACCTTAAATTAGCGATCATCATTTCCCTTGAAAATATGGAGGCAATATATCTATGTTGTTCATGTTGATGTACATACCGACGATAAAACCCTTCAATATTTGTTTACTCAAAAAAAAGGTAAATCTCCGATAATGAAGATGGTCGGAAACTCTTGAAGGATTACGACATGAGTGTCCTTTACCACCCAACAAGGTCAATGTGGTTGCGGATACTTTAAGTCATATGACAATGGATAATGTGTCTCGTGTTGAGGATTATAAGAAATACCTAGTGAAAGATGCCCATGGGTTGTCCTAGTTGAGTGTTCAACTAGAAGATTCTTGTTATATGTTGCATCATAAGTCTGAGTCGTCTTTAGTGGTTGAGGTGAAGTCTAAGCAACACCTTGATCCTCTTATTTATGGAGTTGCAAGAATTGGTACTTGGTAAGTTCAGTGAGTCATTCCCCCAACAGGGGATGGTTTTCTCAAGTACCAAGGAAGATTGTGTGTACCCAATGTTGATGATTTGAGAAATTGAATTCTAGATGAAACCCATGGTTCCCGTTATTCTATTCATCCAGGTGACACAAAATTTATATTGAACTTAAAGAAGTTTATTGGTGGAATGGCTTAAAACGAGACATAGAAGAGTTTGTGACTAGGTGTCCAAATTGACAACAAGTTAAAGTCGAGCTTGAGTGGTTTGACCCAAATAATGGATGTTACTACTTGTAAGTTGGAAGACATTTATATGGACTTTATTGTTGGGTTGCCTCTAAGCCGGAGGCAAAATGACTCAATATGGATTATCATGGATAGGTTGACGAAATATGCCCACTTTATCCCCGTTAAGTCTACTTATTGGGCAGAAGAATATGCAATTTATTTTTTGCTTTTGGAGGTCTTTTAAAAAGGATTTAGGTACTCAAGTGAAACTTAGCACCGTTTTTCATCCACAAATGGATGGTCAAGTGGAACGTACCATCCAAACCCCAGAATACATGTTAAGAGCTTTTGTAATTGATTTCTAGGGAAATTAGGACGATCATCTACCATTGATTGAGTTCTCTTATAATAATGGTTATCAATTCGAGTATTTCTATGGAACCTTTTCAATCAATCTATGGTAGAAGATATAGATCTCCGGTTGGGTGGTTTGAGGTTGGTGAGTCTACACTCCTTAGTCTCGCGATTAGTTAAGAGTATATAGAAAAAGTTTGGGTGATAAGATATAGGTTGAAAACATCCTATAGTCGACAAAAATCTTATGCCGACAATAGAAGAAGGACCTTAGGTTTTAAATAGGTGCTCGATTCTACTTTATGATTTAACCTATGAAATGAGTGATAAGATTCGGTAAGAAGGGGAAACTAAGTCACCGGTATGTGGGTCCATATGAGGTATTGCAACGGGTCGGAAGAGTATCCTATGAGTCAAAACTACCTTGTGAACAAGCTTCAGTTCATTTGGTATTTCATGTTTCTATGCTCAAGAAATGTATAGGCGACCCGGTGTCTATTCTCTCTATAAAGTATTAGGGGTGAATGAGAACCTTCTTATGAAGAGGTTCTAGTTGAGATCCTAGATCGTCAATTAAAAAAGTTGAGGAACAAAGAGGTTGCCTCGGTAAAAGTTCTGTGGAAGAACCATATAGTTGAGGGTGCAATATGGGAGGCCGAGGCCGACATGAAGTCCCGCTATCGTCATCTTTTTCCTCTTTGAGGTTAGTAGTTCCTCTTAAAAATAAAAAGATATGAATAATTTGGATTTGACTTATTTGTTAAGTATGTGTCTTACTTGTAAAAGGTTTATTCCTAAATGAGTTTTCATATAAAAGGCTTTTTGTATTAACTTGGACATATATGAAATGTATGTTTTGTCTTCTTAAGATTTTGGTCTCTTGCTATTGTCTTGAGAAGAAGAATTGCATTGTAACACTTTGATGATTATTTGAGCTCATATTGATATTGAAAAGGTAGCTCCTCATTATGTGTCAGGAAATGTTGAGCTCTTATATGTTGAGAATTGTTAATTAAGTTGCAAAGTATAATGCCATGATTATGTGTTGAATGGAGTTCTGAAATACTTCTATGATTTGTGACTCATTATGATTTTATGTTGTTGTTGAGTGGAATGCTAGTATTAAATCTATCCTTACCCTAAAAAAAGATTTAAGTGTCATTCGGGGATAAATGTTCCTAAGGAGGGGGGGGGATAATGTAAAACTCCTGTCACATTTGAGGAGTACCCCCTATACGTAACCGGCGTCGTCGTTCTCGAAGAGGACTTAGACAAGCCCTTAGCATTCATCATTACATATCATAGGCTAAAACACCAAAAAATTAAAACTTTTTACATTTACATAGTGAGGTGTACTTAGACTTCTCACAAATCATATAGGGAGTTTACACAGACTCCTTGCATAGGAAGCTTACTTAGGCTTCTCTTTATGACAACAAAAACAATATAAATGAGATAGTCGTAAAATCATCTAAATGAGTACAATGTTTTTACTTAGCCGTTACAACTTCAATATGCTATATATGCTTACAACAATGTATCAAATGATAAAGGAAACAATAAATATCTCTAAAGATAAACAACAACATCGCTAAAATAGTGAAACGGTACAATCCCCGAATAGGAGGACCTATTAACAACTTGGAGGAAAGTGTCCAAGTCTTCTTGTAGAGTGGCCCTCTAAATTTCAACGGCCAGAACCTACATATTTGTAGAAAACATAGAAATATGGTTAGCACAACCTCTTGTACTAAGTATGTATATATGCACATAGAACATTTATAAGCATGCATGATACGGACCATTCCTTTAGAAGACATGCTATGTCATTACAAAGCCTTTAATACACATAAAAGAAAACATATACAAGTTAAGGATCACAATAACATAAAACATACCAATAACCAAAGACAACCTCAATACAAAAGCATATGAAATTACATATTCAATAGCTCACATCAATATACCATAAAAAACCCTTACCAACAATCCCATCCCAAGACTACAAGTGCAATGTTCATGTGATGCTCTATTACCCCACACAATCAAGCAAACAAGATACGATATCATAGTAATGCGTTGCTTCATATAACATATTTTATAGATAGTCATCACCACATATAGCAATTTAAACCAACAACATGTTCATAAATATAGCAAACATCATATAACAATATCATTATATAAAGTCAACATTTCAAAATACATAACATTATAATGCATAAGTTCATCTCCTAGGACTTCCTTTAGAGTTAACTTCTGCAATATCTAGGTAGAGACCTCCTCCTATCCTAAGTAAACCCCTCAAGTCATCCTAACCAATGTCTATCCTCATTTACATTTGGTCATACATTTTACATTCGGCAAAAATTGCCTTAACTTACATAGACCACATGAGCTAAATGTGGAATTTAGTGTCATGAAACCCTACACAGAAAGAAGATGGTCTAGTTTCCAAGTTAGAACCAAACATGTACATAGAATTATAGGTGGATCTTCTAGCTAGTATTCCTCTGGGGTCAACATAGTTTAAGAACAATGAGACATTGTTGAGACCCTGTTTACAACATTAGCATTGTAATCTCTTTGTCATCAGAATATTGTGAACCTACCTCCCTACTTGGGAAGGGACACTCCTCTATACTAGTTCACTCAGTGCTAAGATAGAGTTTCTTTTTCATAATCCTTTGAGTCACCCATAGTATAGATCATATGGACTAAATCCTTGTATAGTCATGTCATTAGCTCAATTGGAATAGAATAAGAACTACCTTTCATATACACCATCATTAGTGAAGTCTTCATAATCAATTCATAATAAAGCACACAAGTAGTTCACATTCAAACTTGCATGATCATATCCCTATCAAGACCTCATAACCACTCTAGGCATATCAAGGCATCATAATAAGCACATCATCTTTATCTCCATCTAATCACATACAATACCTCAATTGCACAACTACATCATGTATAATCCATCATTATTGAAGTAAAGGATTAAGATCACAAAGTCTTACCACATAGCCTTTATAAGCCTTCTTCAAGATCTTACCATCAATACATCACAATGATCCAACAACCACATTACCATCGTCATAATATAATGAATTGAAAAATATCATAGCCAATTGTAATAACCCTAATCATTTACAAGACAAACTCTTAGCTAGGATTTATGGAAAAGGGTTCATCCATGAATTATTCTAGAACTTGATCTAATCACAATAATAAATGAAAATAGGAAGTCCACGAATGAAATGGAATAGCTAACACCAGTCTAACAATCAATACATTCATCACATTCCATCAATTCATAAGCATGATCCAAGATTTGGGAAAATTAGGGAAAGGAAATTAACAACACGAAAATCCCATTATTCAACATAAAATACTCAACAATATAAACTTAATTATCCATAGGTAATCCCAATTCGACATAATCTATCAACAATTTTAAGTTTAGAAGAGAACCCATTTGAATCGAAAAACCCTAAGAATTCAGTGATTTATAAATCACCTTTTTAAAAGACCTCTTGGGAAAAAGAATCCTAATAGTGAAGAACCCATACCTTAATGAGGATTTATCCACAAAATTTGAGTTAGAAACTTGGAGAATTTGTCTTCTTCTTCTTCAAGCTTCCTTGTTCTTCAATGGAGGATTAATAGAGAGAGAAAGTAGAGAGACGAGGGAGGAATTTGGGTTTCAATTTGTGTTTGAGTTTTGGAGTGGGAAATTAATGATATTTAACCTAAAATCAATATATATTCCACACCCAAAATAACCAAATTACCCCTCATTAAGTTGGACTTCCAAAACGAAGTCCAACTTAACTTCGGCAGTGAGACCCCGTCTACCTTCACGCGCCGCTTCACGGTCCGTGAAGTGCTTGATGGACCGTGCTGGTGGTATTGAAACATGAGGAATTATATCCCTTAATGAGTCACCTCCATTTTTCTCTAAGGCAAGTCAACGGCTACTTGCTCCCTTCCGTCAAGATACAGAACAACTTGTGCATTGGCTCGTGGTGCTCTTAGGTAGTAGACACCATTCTCTACCATTCTTTCCCTCTAATGGCTAAGGCATCTTCACGGCATCCTCCCCCTTTTCCGTGGTCATCACTACGAGCCATGGTAATTTCCGTGAAGAGTGAGGTAGTAGCCTCCTTCCTTGGGCAGCCTTGGTCTCTTGGTTGGTTTGCCCTTGAAGGTTGGAACTCCTCCCGTAGCCTTGCTTCCCTATACCCTTCTTAGGAACCTATGTATACTCTCATCCCCATAGAATGATTATACCTTTAGACACCTCTTTAAAACAATCATGGCACTATACTAGTCCAAGTTACAAGTTCATCGGACGTCGTGAACGTTTCTTCACATTTTGATTCTAATACATCCTAATTATATTAATACCTTAGTTTAGGTTTATAAATGTTGTTTCAAGTCTTAGTTCAATATGTGAGGCTTTAGACTAAGTCATAATCTTCTGGAGAGTTACATTATCCCCCCTTAGGAACATTCATCCCCAAATGACATTAAAATCTTTTTGGAAGGGAAAGGATAGACTCAATACTAGCAGCCCAACCAACAACAACATAAAATCATCATGAATCACATTTAATTAAAGTACTTCACAACTCCATTCAACATATAAAGACACTCATTACACATAGAAACTTAATTCATAATGCACTACATATAAGAGATCAATATTTCACAATACATAATGAGGAACTACCTTCTCAATACCGTAATGAGCTCAAAACATAAAGAGTTACCATGCTATTATTCTTCTCAAGACATCAACCAAAACAACAGTTTCTCAAATCTCACATATATGTTCAAGTGAACACAAAAGAATCTTTTTCACGAAGAACTCATTTTTTGCACAAATTTTACCAAAACATCCACCTATTTAGAAAAAAAAGTCAAATACACATTATTCACTGTTTTTTTAAAAAGGAACTACTAAACTTAATTAGGAAAAGATGAGGATACAGGGACTTTATATCTTCCTCGGCCTCCCATCTTGCACCCTCAACTAGGTTGTTTCTCCATAGAATTTATACGGAGGCCACCTCTTTGGTCATCAACGTCTTAATTTGATGATCTAGGATCTCAATTAGGACCTCTACATAAGAAAGGTCCTCATCCACCAGTAAATATTCAATAGGGAGAATAGAAACCGGGTCACCTATACATTTCTTGAGGATGGAAACATGAAACACCGGATTAAAAGAAGCAAGTTCACTAGGTAGTTTCAACTCATAGGCAACTTTTAAAATCCATTGCAATATTACATAAGGACTAACATATTGAGAACTTAAATTCCCCTTCTTACAAAATCTCATCACCCCTTTCATAGGTGAAATTTTCAAGTACACCCGATCACCTATCTCAATCTCAAGGTATGTTCTTCTATTGTCAGCATACAGTTTTTGCTTACTATAATTTGTTTTCAATCTATCTCTTATCAATCAAACTTTATCACTAGCCTCATAGACCATCTCAGGACCAAGGAATGAAAACTCACAAACCTCAAACCACCCCACCGGAGATCTACATATCCTATCATAATGTGCCTCAAAAGGTGCCACAACAATACTCAAATGGTAGTTATAAGAGAACTCAATCTACGGCAATTGATCATCCAAATTTCCCTTGAAATCAATACACAAGATCTTACCATATCCTCTAAGGTTTGAATGATACGCTTCGCTTGACCATCCATTAGTGGATGAGAAGTGGTGCTAAGTTTCACTTATGTACCTAAACACTTTTAGAAAGTCCTCCTAAAATGAAAAGTGAATTGAGCAGCTCTATCCGAAATGATTGACAAAGGGATCCCATAAATACTCACAATATAATTAATGTATATTCTTGCATACTCATCTGTCGTATCAGTAGACTTAATGGGGATAAAGTGGACAGATTTTGTCAACCTATCCACGATAACCAAAATTGAGTCATTTTGCCTCAGTGTTCGAGCCAACCCAACAACAAAGTCCATATTAATATTTTCCCACATTCAGGTAGGAACATCCATAATTTAGGTCATACCACCCAACTTCATATGCTCGCCCTTAACTTGTTGGCAATTTGGACGCCTAGCAACAAATTTTGTTATGTCCCTTTTACTGCCATCCCACAAATAAATTTTTCTAAAGTCATGGGTATATCTTAGTGGCACCCTGATGAATAGAGTAATGGGAACCATGGGATTTTTCAAGAATCCGATTAATCAAATAGTCAACAATGGGCACAGACAACCTCCCTTGGTACCTTAAAACACCATCTCCCTTAGGAAAAAGATTCATCCAACTTTCCAAGTACCGACTCTTTCAACTCCATCAATAAATAGAGGATCAAGGTGTTGGTTACGTTTCACCTCAACTACTAAAGATGATTGAGAGTTAAGATGTACCACAAAACCCCCATTTGGAGAATCTTCTAGTCGAACACAACCGGGCCAACCTATAAACATCTTTAACCCAACCGGTCAAACCTATGAATATCTTTCACTAGGTCTTTCTTATCCTCCTCATTATGAGACATACTACCCATAGTCATACGACTTAAAGAATCCACAACCATATTAACCTTCCCGGGGTAGTATAGGACACTCATGTCGTAGTATTTCAAAAGTTCCAACCACCTTCATGGTCGGAGGTTCAACTCCTTTTAATTAAAAATATATTAAAGACTCTTGTGGTCGGTATACATATCAACATGAACACCATAAAGATGATGCCTCCATATTTTTAAGGCAAACACTACAGTCGCTTATTCAAGGTCATGAGTGGGTAGTTCTTCTCATGTATCTTGAGTTTCCTAGAAGCATAAGCTATCACCTTGCCATGTTGAATAAGTACACACCCCAAACCTACTCGGGAAGCGTCAACATATACCACAAAACTTTCATTAACCTCCGGTAAGGTTAACACCGGAGGTAAGATTATCTTTAAGATCTTGGAAGCCTCCTTCACAGAACTTCAATCACTCAACCTTCACTTCCCTTTGGGTCTTAGTTGTCAAAGGAAAAGCAATGGATGAAAATCAATCGACAAACCTTCTATAGTACCCGGCGAGACCCAAGAAACTTCTTATGTTGGTGGGAGTTAGAGGTCTTGGCGTATTCTTGACCGCCTCCGTATTCTTAGGATCAACCTTTATACCCTCACTTGAGGTAATATGACCAATAAATAGAACCGATCTCAATCAGAACTCACACTTACTATACTTAGCATAGAGTTGTTACTTTAGGACTTGCAATACAACCCTCAAATGGCCCATATGTTCATCTTCACTTTTAGTATATACCAAAATATCATCAATGAAGACAATTACAAAAGCATCAAGGTAATCTCGAAATACTCTATTCATTAGGTCAATAAATTCCACCGGGGCATTCGTTAACCCAAAAACATGACTTGAAACTCGTAGTGACCATACCTAGTTTGGAAATCCATTTTATGAATGTCTTCACCTCTCACTCTAAATTAGTTATATTCTAACCTCAAAATAGTTTTCAAAAAGTTACCTACGCCTTGGAGTTGATCAAACAAATCATCAATCCTAGGGAGAGAAAACTTGTTCTTTATGGTGACTTTATTGAGTTGACGGTAATAAAGGAACATCCTAAGTGAACCATCCTTCTTTAACACAAACAATACTGGAGTACCCCATGGAGAAATACTAGGTTGAATAAAGCCTTTGTTTACTAGATCTTTGAGTTGAACCTTCAACTCTTTCAATCGGCCAAAGACATCTGATAAGGAGGAATTGAAATGGGATTCATATCCGGTAATAAGTCAATACAAAGTCAATTTTTCCATACGGGAGGAATTCTGAGAAGATCAATATGATATACCTATGGAAATTCTTTCCCTACGGGGACTAACTCAATAGGAGGAATCTCAAATTCTAAATCTTTGACCCTCACCACATGGTATAGAGAAACCTTGGATATCATCTTACAAGCCTTAAGGCATTAAATGATTCGACTGTTAGGAATAGAATTTCCCCCTTCAACTCTAAAAAGGGCTAATTTGGAAAATTGAACTTAACTACCCTTGTTCTACAATATGTGGAACCAAAACAAGCATGCAACCAATCCATTCCCAAAATGACGTCAAAGTCAGATATGTGAAGTTATACTAAATCAACAAGAGTAGATATATTGAACAACATTATACGGCAATTCCTATACACTCTTTTTGCAACGGCTGAATCACCCAATGGGTTAGACAGCATATAAGGTTCATTTAATATATCGGTCAATACATCAAACTTTCTAGGTAAAAAAGGAGTAAGACAATACAAGGTAGAACGGGAACAAGTAAAGCATAAATATTAATAGATAAAAATTGTAACATACTGGTAACCATATCGGGGGAACTCTCTTCTTCACTCCCTGTCTTGAGTGCATAAAAGGGACTCCTTTTTAGAGCTTCAAAGCTAGGAATAATTGGTTGATGTTGGCTATTACCTTTTCTTTACCCTTCACATTAGGACAATCTCTCACTTTATGGCCACTCTTGCCACAACCAAAGCAATTATCCGATCCCACAACACATTCACCTCTATGCTTCTTACCACACTTTCCAAAAGTTGGTTTCTCATTTGGTGAATCAAAACCTCTTCCCTTTTTGGACCTTGGATTAGGAACCCTATCATTTCGATCCTTGTATAACTTAGAGGGAACTTGGTTAGAAAACTTCTTCCTGAACCTAGGTTTGTCCTGAATGTCAAGCCTACAATTATAAGAACCACCTTAAAAAGACCTTGCCTTCTCCTCATCCCTATTTTTCTTCTTAAGACGACTCTCCTCGACTTGTTGAGCATGAACCATTAACTTATAAATATCCATATTATCATGAAGCGTAGCCACATGCCATTCTTTTTCAAGCGCTCTGGACACATCCGTTATATAACGACTCATTTCATCCCTGGCATTGGAAACCAAAGAGGAAGCATATTTGGATAACTTAATGAATTTCAAGGATTATTATTTAACACTCATACCCCCTTGACGAAGGTTGATGAACTCCTCTACCTTAGCCTCCCTTTTCTCTCTAGGGAAAAACCTATCAAGAAAGGATTTCTTCAAGATCTCAGAAGTCATCGGACCACCTTTTAGAGACCTATTATACTTCCATTTTATGAACCAAGTTTGGTATACATCTCTGAGTTTATAGCCAACATACTCGTCCTTCTCACTAGAACTCGCCCCATAGCAAATAAGATCGTATAGACCTCATCAAGGAAGTCTGGGGGTCTTTATCAACCTTAGACCCAAAGAACATATGAGAATTCATCCTAGTGAAGTCTCTCAAACGTGAAGCTATGCTACTAGCTTGCACTTGAGTATTCACCGCTTGTGCTTGAGTAGTCATAGATTGAGACAAACTAAGAAAATCTGACCTTATCTCTCCATCCGTCATAGGTGGAGAAATAGCCGAAGCTTGGTTACCAACAGAGCTCGCTCTTGAGGATGAACTTTATTGCCTTGCGGAGAATCTTGGTTGTCATAAGGAGGAGCTCCCACATTAGTAATTTGTTGCTTTACGCTTCTTGCGGCAGCCCTTCTAGTAGTGATACCTATAACCACAACAAGAGGTTTAGGTGAAAAGAACACAGAGTGAACACTATAGAGATACGATATAGGAATACAAAGAATATGAGACTATCCTAATCATCACATAGTATTTCATTTATAAGTGTGGTGTGCGCCACAATTATGAAAAAGAATCTATATATAAGTGGTTTAGTGAGACATTAATCCTAGTTTTACTTAACCTCATTCTCTGATACAAAGTTTGTCAAATCCTAGGAGAACCCCTTAGACGTAAACGGAGTCGCCATCCTCTTCTTCGAAGAGGACTTAGAAAAAAACTTTAGCATTCATCATTACGTATCATAGGCTAATTACGGAAAAATTAAAACTTTTTTTCATTTTACATAGTGAGGTGTACTTAGACTTATCACATATCATATAGCGAGTTCACATAGACTCATTGCATAGGAAGCTTACTTAGGCTTCCTTTTTAGACTACACAAACAAAATACATAAGATAGTCTAATAAAATGATCTCACATAAAACCATCTAAACGAGTACAATTTTTGTACTTGGCCATTAAAACTTAAATATGCCATAGAGGCTTACAACAGTGTATCAAATGATAAAAGCAAGAATAAATGTCTCAAGACATACGAAACAACATCACTACAATAGTGAAAAGGTATAATCCCCCAACATGAGGACCTACGGACAACTTATAGGAAAGTTTTCAAGTCTTATTGAAGAGTGACCCTCTAAACTTTAACAGACGGAGCCTATATAATTGTAGAGAACATAGAAATATGGATTAGTACAACCACTTGTACGAAGTATGGATATATGCATATTCAACATTTTTAAATAATCATGAAAAGGAATGTTTCTTTAGAAGACATTCTAAATCATTAGAAAGCCTTTAATACACATAAAAGAAAGCATATAAAAGATAAGGATCATAATAAGAAATAATATGTCCATAACCAAAGACAATCTCAATATCAAAGCCATATCAACATTACATATTTCATAGGTCACATCAATATACCATACAAAAGGCTTACCAACAATCCCATCCCAAGCCTACAAGTAATTGCTCATGTGAAGACCCATAACCCCCACAAAATTAAGTAAACAAGATAGGAGATCTTAAGTAATTCTTTGCTTCATATAACATATATCATAGATACTTATCACAACACATAACATTTTAGGCAGACAACATGTTCATAAATATAGCCAATATCATATAAGAGTATCATCATATAAAGTTAACATTGTATAATACATAACATCATAATGCATAAGACCATCTCCTAGGACTCCATTTAGAGTAAACATGTGAAATGTTTAGGTAGAGCCCTATACCCTACTTGTCCTAAGTAAACCCCTTAAGTCATCCTAATCAGTTTCTACTTATTTACATTTTGTCATCCCTTTTACTTTCGGGAACAATTGCCTTAACGAGATAGATCACATGAGCTAAATGCGTAATCCGATGTCATCAAAGTCCTACACCAAAATAAGGTGGTCTACTTGACAAGGTAGAACCAAACATGAACATAACATTCTAGGTAGATCTACTAGCTAGTATTCCTATTGGGGTAACATAGTTCAAGACCTAGGATACAATGCAGAGACCCTCTTTATGTCGTTAGAATTGCAATCCTTATCTCATGAGAATATAGTGCGACTACCTTCCCTACTTGGGAAGGGACACTCCTCACTAATAGTTCACTTGGTGCTAAGCTAGAGTCCTTTTTCATAAAAATTTAAGTAAACTATTATATAAGTCCTAGAGACTAACCCCTTGTATAGTCATGTCATTAGATAATTTGGTATAGATTAAAAACTACCTTTGATTTGCACAATCATTAGTGAAGTCTTTAGAATTAATTCATAATAAGGAACACAAGTAGTTCACACTCAAACTTTCATGATCATATCCCTATTAAGACCTCACAACCATCGTATTTATATCAAGGCATCATAATAATCACATAATCTTTATCTCAATCTAATAATATACAATACCTCAATTGCACAATATAATCAAGTATAATCCATCCTTACTGAAGAAAAGGATCATGATCACAAAGTATTACCACATAGCCTTCATAATCATTCTTGAAGATCATACCATTAATCCATAAATATTATGAAACAACCACATTACCATAATCATAATATAATGAATTGAACAATAGCATAACCAATTGTAATAACCCTAAATATCTACATGACCAACTCATATCTAGGGTATAGGGAAAACGTGGGAGGAATTTGAGTTTCAATTGTGTTTGAATTTTAGAGTGGGAAATAAATTATTTTTCACATAAAATCAATATATAGTCCACCCCCAAAATACCCAAACTACCCCTCATTAAGTTGGACTTCCAAAACATAAAGTTATCTTCAACAGTGAGACCCCTTCTACCTTCACGCCCCACTTCATGGTCCGTGAAGTTATTAATGGATAGTGGTGGTGCTCGTGAAAGGTGAGGTAGTATCTCCCTTAATGAGTCACCTCCATTTTTCTTTAAGGCAAGTTAGTGGCCACTTGCTACCTTCCGTGAAGATGCCCTATGACCCGTTAAGTGGCTTTTAACGCTCTAAGGCAGTAAAACCAAGCACCATCACTCCCTCCTTCAAATTGCTAAGGATTCTTCACGACAACCTCCCCCTTGTCCGTGGCCATGCCTCTGAAGAGTGAGGCAGTAGCCTCCTTCGTTGGGCATCCTTGGTCGCTTGGCTTTGGATTTACCAAGGTTTGAACTCCTCACTTGACCTTGCTTCAATATACCCCTTCTTAGGTACCTATGTCCACTCTTATCACCATACCATGATTAACCCTTTAGACACCTCCTTAAAACCATCATGGCACTTCACTTGTCAAAGTGACAAATTCACACGACGTCGTAGACGTTTCTTGATGTTTTGATTCTAATACATTCTTATTAATATTAATACCTTAATTTACTCATACAAAAATTAGTTCAAGGCTTATTTCAATATGTGAGGCTCTACACTAAGTCATACACTTCCAGAGTGCTACAACTCTAAAAGTCCATGACTACGTCTAAAGCCTAATAGGACAAACCAAGACTTGAAACACTGTTTTCAGTCTATAATAAGGTATTGAATTTATTATAAAGTGTTATATCCAAAACGTCAAGAAATGTCCATAATATCCGTAGAAAAGTGAAATAGATGTTAGTGTGCCTTGGCATGTTTCAAAGGGTTTTAAGAGTCTGGATTTAGTCAAATTTGGTAAAAAGGTGTTTAAAATGTATTAGAGTGTGTTTAGGGTCGAAACATTAGGGTAAAACTCCCCAAGGACCAACCTAAGGGTCCTCTCCAAGAACCCTTCCAGATGACCCAAAACTGTCAAAATTGACAGCAGAAGTTTATAAACAAATTGACAAGCTGTCGATGGTGGTCGTCGGTATGGAATTAGACACATTATGATAAGGGCTCAAAACACCCCTCTCCGACACAAACAACGATTTCCCGTATGGGTCATCATTGTGTCTAAGGGACGTCGATGTGATTTTGTGGTTCGGAGGGTCGAGTTTACAATAAGTTTAATTGTTGTTATGTTGTCTTAATTAGTTAGTTGCTTAATTAATTAATTAAGGTTTAAGGGGTGGTTAATTAAGTTAGTTGTGGGACTACATAAAGACGAAACCTTAATAACCTAACCCAACACCTGATAATTCCCAAACCCATTTCTCTCCAACTTCTCTCTACTTTTTCAATCTTTTCAAGACCTCATTGAAGACCAAGCTTCAAGGTTCACTAGGGATTCGAGACAAAAAAAAATTTAAATTATTTATCAATAAAATCTTAAGGTATGAAATCTATTAACTCTTGTGAACCCTTTCTCCAAGAGGCTCTTAAAAAATAAGATTTCTATGTCCTTCAAAAAATGGAAATTCTTCCAATTTCGTAAATTGTCTTTCAAATTGATTTCTTATGATATTCCTTTGATTATTATTGATATATTATGATTGTTTACTGTATAAATGTTGTATTTCTTGTTTTTTGACCTAGTTTTCATGAATGATTCTTGATTAAACCCTTTTCCCTAACCCTAGCTATGAATTGGACTTGTAGATTATTAAGGCTGATGTAATTGATTGTGTTATTGTTTAATTAACTATATTATTTTAATGGTAATGTGGATTATTGGATAATTTTTATGAATTGATTGTATGATGTTAAAGGAGGGTTTGGAATTTATGTGCTAAGATCTTCATGATTATGAGTTCACTACTTCAATTAAGATGTATTATTCTTAATGATTATATGCAATAGAAGTATGATTATGTGAATAGAATATGAAGATGATTATATGATGACTATGATGACATTTTTATGACTATGTTGAATGTGAGATCATGGTAACAGTATGATGATACAAGGTTGATGATGATTCACTTGTGTGCCTTATATGATATGACTATAATGTGTTGATCTCACTAATGGTGGTTCATAAAGGAAGTTCTCATGCTATACCTAATAAGATAATGATCATGTTTATTGAAGGGGTTGGTATCCTATGGTCTATAATAAGATAAATGATTAATATTGACTTAAAGGCATTTCAAAAAGGGACTTTAGCATAGCACCGAGTGAACTAGTTGTGAGATGTGTCCCTTCCCACTTTGGGAAGGTAGGTTCACTATACTCTCATGTCATTAAGACTACAATGGAATGTGCATAAAAGGGGTTTCTAGTATATCTCCTAGTTCTTTAACTATGTTGCCCTTATACGAATACTAGCTAGTGTATCCACCTAGAATACTATGTTCATGTTTTGGTTCTACCTTGGATAGTAGACACCTTCTTTAGGTTTAAGGTTTCATAATACCGGATTCAATGTTTAGATCACATGGTCTAAAGTCGGTTAAGGTGATTGTTCCCGAATTTCAAATGAATGAATGGATGTAATAAAGATGGACATTTACTAGGGTGACTTGAGAGTTTTACTTAGTGTAGGTAGGGGTATGGGACTCTACCTAGATATTGCACAAGTTGGCTCTAAAAGGAGTCATTAGAGGTTGTCTTATGTATTCATCATATCATGAAATGTATAATGTTGATACTATTATGACTTTACTGTTATATAATGTTGATTACATTGATAACATGATATTGTTCTAAATTGCAAAATGTGGTGATGACTACACATGAAGATATGGTATATGAAGCAAGACATTAATTATGATCTCTTACCTTGTTTACTTGATTATGTGTAGTTATGGGGATTCACATGAGAATTTCACTTGTAGGTTTGGGATGATATTTTTTGTAAGAGTTTTGTATGTTGATGATATGAACTATTGAATATGATATGTTGACATGACTTAGTGGTAATGTTTTCCTTGTTTATGAACATGTCTTATGTTGTTGTGGTTCCTTGACTTGTATATTATCTTGTATGTGCATATAGGCTTTCCAAATGAATTATCATTTTCTGAAAAGACATGGACTTTTTCGTGCATGTTTTAAAATGTTTTATATGCATTTTTTCTATACTTAGAAAAAGTGGTTTACTAACCCATTTTTTTTTATGTTTCTATAAATAGTAGGTTTCGACCATTTCAGTGCTTAAGAGGCCATTTGTAAGAAGACTTGGACATCTTTCCCAATTTTTTGTTGATCCTCAATGTTTCGAAGATGGTTCAACTTATCTAGCTTAATTGGATTGTTATGTCTAAAGAATTTGTTCTTTCCATATTCTTGAAGACTATTGATGTCAGCCTATAATAGCACATTGTACTTGTAATGGCTATGTCCAAATGTTGTATTTTTTTAAATGGTTTATATGTGAGACAAGATATTAGACTCTTATATGATTTGCCGATTCTAAATGAGAAGTCTATTTAAATTTCATAAGGGATGAGTCTATGTAAATTCCATATATGGTAAGCTAGAAGTCTAAGTACACTTCACTATGTGTCACGACCCAAATCGGGCCGCGACTGGCACCCACATTTACCCTCCTATGTGAGCGAACCAACCAATCTAAACCTTAACATTTCAATGTATATCAACATAAAATAATGCTGAAGACTTAAACTTATTAAATAAAACAATTCAAAACTATTATTATTATCCCCAAAATCTGGAAGTCATCATCACAAGAACATCTATAACCAAATTACTAACTAAAAATGTCTAAGAAGCTAAAAATACATAAGAAGCTAGTTCATGCCGGAAGTCAAGGCATCAAGACTTGAAGAGGAAGATCCAGTCCAAGCTAGACGCATTAGCTCACCCTGAATCCCGGTGTAATGAAGAATGGCTAGAGATGCGGTTGAGTTGAAGACGACGGTACGTTTGCTGCACTCCACAAATACAAAGAAAGAAACATACAAGTAGGGGTCAGTACACAACACAAGTACTGAGTAGGTATCATCGGCCAACTCAAAATAGAAAACAGTATATATCAGTTAATATCATAAATCAACTATAATACTCAACATGTAGCAACAACAAGTACTATAATCATCAATAAGTACTACCAAGTTCATCCATGAGGACTCAAGCCTCAATACCATACTCATTTGGGAATTAGGTTCATTAGATTGAGTATATTAACATCTTTCAAGATTCATTATCTTTCTTCCTCTTGTGTCGGTACGTGACACTCCGCTCCCCTACTACTATGTGTCGGTACGTGACACTCCGATCCCCTACTTCTACATGTCGGTTCGTGACACCCGATCCCCTAATACTATGTGTCGGAACGTGACACTCCGATCCCCTAATTCTACGTGTCGGTTTGTGACACCCGATCCCTTAATTCTATGTGTCGGAACGTGACACTCTGATCCCCTAATTTTACGTGTCGGTTCGTGACACCCGATCCCTTAATTCTATGTGTCGGAACGTGACACTCCGATCCACTAATTCTATGTGTCGGAACGTGACACTCCGATCCACTAATCTCATTCTATCAATTCATCAAGCCTTCTCTTATACCAAGGCATCATCATTAACAAAGTAGATTAGGGTTTCTTTCAAGATTTAGGATTCAATAGCTTCATCATGCTTATTTTATCACAATTATATAATCACATTCATGCAAGCATACAATTAAGCATATAGAGGGGTTTACCATACTACCAATACATATCATTCGCTATTAAGAGTTTACTATGAATAGTATCAAAACCATAACCTACCTCCACCGAAGAACCGAAGTCAAGCAACTACTTCTCCAATGTCTTTCCTTTCCTTATTGCCTCCGAACCCTTCCAATCTATCAAGTATATATATACATAAGGTGTAAGTTAACAAGACCATAAACACTCCGATTATTCTGTGTCTAGCGTATACTCATCAATTCACCTAATTCTATAATCAATTTCCTAAAGTTTAAACTTAAGGGTAAGTTCTATTTCCTCTCATTAGCATAACTTTAATGTAATTCATATAATATACTACACCTTATATTTAATTACCTATCTCTATATATCAAAATATAGTTTATAAGATAATAACAACATTGAAATTTTTCAAAGTTAAAGCCACTGGTTAAGGAAACCGTGGCAGCGAACACTTCACAATATACCCACCCCTTTATATTCCAATTCTTAAAAATGAAATTCAATTATTCTCTTGCAGCTTCATCGATCCAGCTTCTAACACAAGGCGAACCTACCTTAGCTTATTTTCCATTAACTTCACGTGAGAACAAGGAGGAAATATGTACCTACGAATTTGCATGAAAATAGTATCAATTTTTTCTTTGTTCTAAAATTTAAATTGGCAGAACATTTAAACCTTTACATTGTCATACCTTACACCTTCTTTTAATTAATCATCACAATATAACAATTTTTCCAATCCCAACATGCTGCTCCCTCTTCTCTATTTTACTATTTTATTTTACAAAACAAACATTTCCATCCAATTTTATAATATTAATAAAAAGAGACCAATAATTAATCTACAGAAATCTATCTCCTTAGATTCAAAACAGAACTCCCGTTCTTCCCTTTCTAATTAACAATATATTAGGCTGCTAGTAATATTGCTCTCTATTAGAAATCACCATTACATGTAACAAAAGAATAAAAGTTACAAGAACCTTAATTCGTAACACACTAAAGTCAATTTTCTTTTCTGTAACATGTCAATTGCTGCTAAAATGTTGCAGGCAGCAACATCATACTGCCGCCACGTAGTCACAATTTGCCCATATCCCCTTTTTCCCATTTAATTAGTATAATATTCTATCATGGCTAAAATATCAACATATATCCCTATCATCAATACATATGTATAGCGCAATATTAAGCTGGTCGAGTTTTACCTGAAGGCCCACTTTACGATCTTCTTCGCAACCCTTCTGCCCTTCTGTGATTTTCTTACTTTCCTCCAGAGATTAATTATACCCTAATTTCTATATAGGACTAATTATATAAATAGTGAAAGTGATCCATCACTAATTGTTAGGTTATTTTCTTTAACCACCAATTAAATAAATTATTAAAATTACCCCACTAATTTCATAATTATAATTATGAATAGTCCAAACATCAATTTAAAATTTAGCGGAAAGTATTTATCAAAAATAATTCTACTGCTCAAACCGACTAAATGGGTTGTTACAATAGATACCAATTTACCCATCGTTCGTCCTCGAACGATCATAGGAAGAAAAGGGGAGGGTGAGAAAGAGTACCTGAATCTGTAAAAAGATGTGGATATCTACCTTTCATATCGACCTCACTCTCCCAAGTGGACTTCTTCAACTGACCGATCCTTCCACTGAACCTTGATAGATGCAATCTCCTTTGTTCTCAACTTGCGGACCTCTCTATCTAGAATAGCAACAGGCTCCTCCTCATAAGACAGATTCTCATCAAGAAGAACTGAATCCCAACAAATAATGTAGTTTCCATCACTATGGTACTTTTTCAGCATAGACACATAAAATACCGGGTGTACTCCTGACAACCCTGGAGGCAATGCCAATTCATAGGCCACCTCCACCACGCGCTTCAGAACTTCAAATGGTCCAATGTACCTCGTACTTAGCTTACTTCTCTTACCAAATCGCATCACACCTTTCATGAGTGAAACTTTCAGCAAGACCTGTTCACCCTCCATCAAATCCAAGTCTCTAACCTTTCGATCTGCATATTCTTCTGCCTACTCTGAGCTGCCAAAAGCTTTTCTTGAATAAATTTCACTTTCCAAATGATTTTCCAGCTACCCACAATCACCAATTTAGTATCAAAGTATTCTTATAAAATATATGTTCAAACCATGGCTATCTCTCTTTCTATGTAAGCATTTCATGATAATTACGAGTTCCAAACAAGGCTACTAACATTATTTAAAATTCGATAGTACCTTTTTATCATGATAAACTATTAAATCAAACCATAAGTCAACTTCACAAAACTTTCACATATCATGCTTTAGATACCCTTCTAAACCATCACATACCTCATGCCAACACATAGGAAGTTTCTTGGTCATTCAACTTATGATGTGTTACATAGATATTTAATGGTGAATAGAGGTTATGAGCTAATAGGATACATAATAATCTGTATATGAAGAAGTTTTAAATTTTCCGCATTTTCTCTACTAATGATATACCACGATGTATTCTAAGGGCTTGTCTAAGTCCACTTCGAGGAAGATGATGCTAGTTACGCCTAGGGGGTACTCCCCGGTCGTGACAGAATATAAGAACAAAACATTCCTTCTTTTCTAACTCTTTGAAATTGGTCAAATATCACGTAAATGTCCCTAAATGGCGAGAAAATCAGAAAACTACATAACAATAAAAAAAAACGCCTCCAAAGAACTCGTCTTCAACCAATAACCTTATAATATCGTGACGAATAAAAGAACAAAATTTTTCATCTTTTCATAACTGTCTATAAATGGTAAAATATTAGGTAAATGGCCCAAAATAGTCGAAGAATAAACAAACAATACAAAAAATGCCTCACAATTTTTTTGATTGGCACCAATGACCTTAGAATAGCGTGACAGAAAAAACAATAAAAATTTACTTATTACTTTCCAAAAATGATCAAATATTACGTAAATGCTCATAAATGGATGAAAATCTGGAAAATAACATAAACAATACAAAAATGCATTCAAAAATATCGAGTTAAATGAACAACCTTAGAATATAGTGACACATAGAGAAGAAAGTTTAACTCTTTTCTTAACCATCGGAAAACGTCCAAATATTACATAATTGCCCCTAAATGGACAAAAATTTCAGAAAAATAAATAGATAATATATAAAATACTTCCAAATATTATTTACTTGCACCAATGACCTTCGAATATCGTAACGAATAATAGAATAAAACTTAACTTCTTTTCATAATAGTCCAAAAATGACCGAATTTTACATAAATGCCCCTAAATGACACATAAATCAACAGAAATATATAAACAATACAAGAAAATCCTTAAAAAAAATCAAATTGCCCAATATTCTTATAATACTATGACAAAAAAGAACAAAACTTTACATATTCTTGTAACTTCAGAAAAGGGTCGAATATTACGTAAATTCCCATAAATGGGCGAAAAATCAAGAAAACTACGTAAATAGTACAAAAAAGCCTCAAAAAAATTTCAACTCTCACTAATGACTTTAGAATATCATGACAAATAAAAGAACAAAACTTTACTTCGTTCCATAACTATGCGGAAATGGCTAAATATTACGTAAATGCCCTTAAAGACTGGAAAATCAAAAAACTACATAAACACTACAAAATACGCCTCCAAAATGTTTTACTTGCACAAATGGCTGTAGAATATTGTGAAGAATAAGAGAAAAAAACTTTATTTTTTTCGTAGCTGTCTTAAAATGGGTGAATATTATGTAAATGCCCTAGATGGCCGAAAAATACATCAACAATACAAAAAACACCGCAAATATTTTTTGACTTGGAACAATGACCTTAGAATATTGTGAATAATAACAGAACTAAACATAACTTCTTTTTGTAGATGCCCTTAAATTTTCAAAAGATCAAGAAAACTACACAAACAATACAAAAAATACCTCACAAAATATTCTGATTTGCACCAATGATCTTAGAATATCGTGATGAATAAAACAACAAAACTTCACTTCTTTTCATAACTATCCAAAATTACCGAATATTACGTAAGTATCCCTAAAGATTTGAAAAATCAAGAAATATAACTAAACAATACAAAAATGCCTCATACCTTAGAATATCGTGAGGAATAAAATAACAAAACTTTACTTCTTTTCATGTTTGAAAATGAATGAATATTAAGTAAGTGCCCCTAAATTATCGAAAAATCAAGAAAATTACATCCACAATATAAGAAACCCCTCAAAGTAGTTTTGACTTACACCAATGACATTCGAATACAGTGACGAATAAAAGAACAAAACTTTACTTCTTTTCGTAATTGTCTGAAAATGGTTGAATATTATGTAAATTCCCATAAATGGAATAAAAGTAAGAAAAATACATATACAATACATAAAACGCTTCAAAACATATCGACTTGCACCAATTACTTTAAAATATTGTGAAGAATAATAGAGAAAAATTTTACTTTTTTTATTGACTGTCCAAAAATGACCTAATATTATGTAAATGCCCCTAAATGATCAAAAAAATAAAGGAAGCTGCATAAACAGTACAAAAATGCATCCAAATATATTTGAACCTGCACAAATGACCAAAAAGTATCGTGTATGAAAGAACAAAACTTTACTTCATTTTGTCGTTGTCCAAAAATGGACTAATATTATGTGAATTCCCATAAATGGCCGAAAAATCAATAAAAGTACATAACAAATACATAAAATGCCTCAAATAATTTAGACTTGAACCAATGACCTTAGAATATTATGATGAATGACTAAACAAAAGTTTATTTCTTTTCGTAACTGTTTGAAAATTGCTAAATATTACGTAAATGCCCCTAAATGGTTTAAAATTAAGAATATACATAAATAATACAAAATAACGCCTCAAAAAATTTCAAGTTGCACAAAATATCTTAAAATATCGTGACGAATAATAAAACAGTCACATCCGGGGAGCACCCCTAGACGTAACTGGTGTCCTCGTCCTCGGAGAGGACTAAGACAAGATCTTAGATTCGTCATCACATATCATATAAAAGTATCATCATATAAAGTAAACATCATACAATTTATAATAACATAATACATAAGAGCATTTCTATCACAACTGGAGATCACCCCCTATAAGGAACATTGCGTACTTGACCTCTCGTAGGGTATCATTCATCTCATTGACATAGTGTATATGTATGTTTATCAATATATATATATATATATATAATATATATATATATATATATATATATATATAATATATATATATATATATATATATATATATATATATATATATATATATATATATATATAAGTCATAATACATATTTAGACCCTAAGTCTCGTTGCCATCTTAGACTCAACAACCTTAGGATACATTAGGGACACGACCCTTAAAACATAAGACATAACTCTACAACTTTTAATAAATTTACATTAAGACATGAGTAGGGAATCCTTGGAACTTAAGGACCCCTTTCCTTGAGCTTGGGAAATCACATATAAATCTCCTAAATCATAGACATCCTTTAAGAATCCATAACCTACACTTTGTGTAAAAAGTAGAGAAGAATGGAATTAGTACAAGAATGCACTAAGTATGACAACCATGAAAAAACATGCATTTAAAAGGGACATTTTCTTGAAATCATACTTCATGCCATTTTTAGTAAATGTTTATAAAACTTTTAAACAATAAAATTTATATCATTCATATACATCATATAAACATATTCAAAGGCCAACAATTTCATAGGATTATATATAGGATTTATTACATATTTGAGTCACATTACAGTGAGCTCTTATTCCCTTAACAGTGAGCTAATTTCCCTTTTATTCATTAAATTCCCAAGTAACCCTCTAGTCATACTTGAGGTAATGCATCACCTTAAGTCCAAAAGAAATATACATATCATCTACACAAGACAACACATAACATCATAGAAGTATAGCACAACATAGACATAGTTAAGTCAAAACTATAAGGACATTATAGTAAACTGGTCATTATGCACATACTTATTTTACTTCACGTAGAACCTTATAAGACCTAATGCATTCCCCCAATCTAAGTATATTTACATGTAAGGCCCCATAACCTTACACATACTTAGTGAGCCTATCATGAGACCACAAGTCTTTACATCCAAATCATATATCAACATAGTAAGAGGAAACCACTTCATTTATGTCAAGCAAGACCTTCATCATATAGTCAACAAGATCAACAACATGCATAAATACTCATATCATGCACATCTTCATAACAAGTAGACAAATAATACAATGTTATGTATAAAGAACACATACATAGAGACATGCATTAGAACACCTTCCTAGAACTTCCTAAGGAGCTAGTTCTGCAATGTCTAGATGGGTTGATTACTTCCACCTATCTTAAGTAACCTCCCTTAAGTCAGTCTAGTTAGGGTCCTAGTTATTTTACTTCCAATGTCCATTTTACCTTAGGGAAACTATATCCTTAACCTACATAGACCATGTGATGCTAAACATGGAATCCGATGTCTTAAACCCCCACACCAAAAAAGGGTGGTCTACCGGCCAAAGTAGAACCAAACATGACATAAGTTTCTAGGTGGATCAACTAGCTAGTATCCTATGGTGGCCACATAGTTGTGGAACTTGGGGGTAAATGTGAAAACCCTCTTTATGCCAAGATTAGGCATTGTAGTTATTCACTTATGGGAACATCACTCTAACACCCTTTTGGGTCATGAGGCTATCCACCCCATTAGGTTTATGGTGATCTTCCTTGCTACCATAGGAAGGGACACACACTCATATTCAAGTTCACTCGGTTCTAAGATAAGTTCCCTTTATTAAAAACCTTCATTAACATTACTTTATAAAATGTAGGATTAGGAGATTCACTCCCCATATGCTTATCTCATAGGTTATAGATGAGAAGTACTTTCATCAACCTATATCATGTGAGAAAAATCTTTCAATGGACATAGCATATATATTATCACTTATCTAGTTTAGGATTACACTTGAGCACACCTTTCAAGGCTCCTATATTTACTATATCATCATTCATGTGTGCGTGTATACATATATGTGAGTAAACCTTTCACATAACACCTTAAGTCACACATGTTCATACATTAATGCATAAATCTATAGGTGTGACCATATGAGCAATCCTTTCATATTAACACATTAAGACACTGCACATTCATACTTCATGATATCATGTACTTTAAATCATCTCATAGAAGACATATTCGTGACATGTCCATTCATTTATTTTCATGTACATAGAAACCAAACATAGGAACTATCCTATCAAAGTACACATGTGCAATGCATAGGCAAAGTCCCATACCCTTGCCCATACTAGTACACCTATCAAGTCATCCTACCTAAGGAAACACATATAATGCTTTCATGAACATAATCTTACCATGCATAGTAGTAGACACTAGTGAATATGAGAACTACCTATTATTTAGACACTATGACCTATACTACTTGCAACATGAATGTAAAGTGAGTGTGTGTGTACATTGGTCAACATGATCACATAAGGGAAATCAACAACACATTGAGGCAACCACCCTCTTAGGACCACAATATACCTTCAACCATATACCACGCAACACACACAATAGCATAGGAGGCAAGACAATGTACACATTATAAGCAAGACTCCAAACCTTTGATATTTACCCATTCGTATAAGGGGTACATGGGTAGGGGTCATTAATCATTAGTACTTCATTAGTGTCAGGAACCTACACATGACATTAGAATAATCATTTACATGATCATAACAATATAACATAACCTAGATTCACAACTCAAGTAGAAGAGTAGGCACAAGTTACACATAAAGTGATCATCATAACCACTCATGCATATAATCATAAATTTGCCTTCAAGGCCATGGTTAACACATATATAATGACAGTAAAGTAAATAGCTCCTCCATAAGTGGACCATTCCACAAAATGCCATACAAGGCTTCATCAACATTACTATAAAGAAATAGAGAAGTAGAAGAGTGGAGGAATCCTTACCAATCCTTTAGCCTTTTTTCATCCTTGACCATTACTACTATTTTATCAATAAATCAAGTATAGGGTAGTAGCTTAAGGTATCATAATCATACATGAAGTTAAGAACAAGCTACTACAAGATCATACTACAAACTAATACAACATATCATTAACATGCTAGTATGTAGAAGGACTTAGACCAACAACCAACTTCACTTGCATGAATTATAAGTCATATTTCGTCAATACCACCAATCTGGGGCAGTAGCTTCAACAAATCATAGCTCAGACGAGATCCTACTATATTTGCCAATAAACTCTAGATCACTATAACATGATTCATATTAGAAATTCATAAAGGATAGATTTGCATATGTTAATCCTTTTCAAAAATAATATGAATTAATCCACATTATATCCATTGCATATAATTCATAATCATATTACATCCTAGGAAGTAGCTAAGCATCATTTTAACGTAATTGAATCTCACAATAGGTATGTTAGAATCATGAATCTATAGGCTAAAGCATGTAGGTCAATCTTACCAAGTTTCCTTTGATTAGATCACTAAGGTTTCATACCCAAAATATGTTCATAATATCAACTTAAGAAAGTATATATATTTATCTTTACCAAATCGAAATCCCATAACAATCACCATGAATCCGAACATACAGTGAACACATAAAACATAGGCTAGTTTTTGTTTAAATCTTCATATGTGGATTCACATGGATAATTAATCAAAGATTCACCATAAATATACATATTATAAAGTAGGCATAAACACATTAACATAATTGAATAACAAATCGATATGCATAAGATCAAGATCATAAAGCCATGCATAGGCTAAAAATCAAGTTTGTCAAAGAGCATGGGTTCATAATGCAATAGGATTGAAAATCACGTCCAAATCAGTACATAATCATCAATACATTCATATTATGATTTTGAAATCAATTTCAGAAAGAACCCATGGTTAGATTGAAGAAACAGAACGCCGATCATAAACTTTCTTTGAAAACTTTGAGATTAACTCTCTAGATTGAAGGATAACTAGATATGAAGGATCACCATACCTTTATCGGAATTAAAATCTCTAAAAATTGATGATTCTTCCAAGGAAATCAAAGCTCCAAGCTTTTCTTGAACTTCACCAACAATGGAGGTTCTAGAGAGAATATTTTTGGAGGAAAAAGTCTAATTTTGTGGATTGTATTGGGAGTGGGGTTGCGTATTTTTAACCCCTTATATACACCCAAAAGTAGATAATTAATCCTATTAGAATCAGGTCAGGACATGGGGTAAATTTTCCACTAACCCCTAAAATCAAACAGACGCAGGTACCAGTTTATAGGCCACCATCGACTGGCTGTAGGTCAGTCTACGGGCCCTCCTTGGGCTTCCCTCGACTGATCCTTAGCAAAACTTTGTGTTGATACCTGACCAAGATAATTAATAAACGATGAGACCTCACCAAAGGGCCGTTGATGACCAACCGGACGTTGTTTGGTCCGTCGATTGACACTGCTAAGGCAGTGTCTCGACCAGCCTTGGGTCCTTTTTGTGGGGACTTTTGCGGTGCCCTTTTGAAGTCGTACCCGGAAGTTTCCAAAGTAAATACAACACTTAAAAAGTTTTAGAGCTCCCACATAAGTTTCACCCAAAACAAACACCTGCAACTCGTCCAAGCAGGCTAGGCCCCATCAAGACATACGTTGAGCATTTTAAGGGCTATCTTTCGAACACCTTGGACATTCTTGGTCGTTTGACCTCCAAACTTCTCGAAACTTCATATACCATCTTTAAAATATATTATAAATAATTTTAATACTTCCTAATCTCATTACATACTATATATAAACAAGCATGGACACATGAGACACATATGTGACTAGTCATCGAATGTTTTGGTCGTCTCTTGACGTTCGACTTCCAAATTACTTAAAACATTACACGCTTCCTATAAAACATATTATAAGTTATTTTAGGACCTTATAAACTTAATACAAACATTTTAGTCCCTATAATACCTAACTCATTTATTCGTTAATTTTACTTTCAAGAACATTTGCATTAACCGACATAGACCACATGACCTAAATGTGGAATCCGGTGTCATGAAACCCTACACCGAAAGAAGGTGGTGTATTTTCCAAGATAGAACCAAACATGAACATAGCCTCTAGGTGGATCCACTAGCTTGTATTCCTATGAAGTCAACATAGTTCTAGAACTAGGATACATAGTAGATACCCTTTTATGCCATTGGCATTATATTTCCATCTCATGAGTATATAGTGAACCTACCTTCCCTACTTTGGAAGCGACACTCCTCACTACTAGTTCATTGGGTACTAAGCTAGAGTTCCTTTTTGATATATCTTTAAGTCATCCTTTAAAAAACACAAATTAGTATAGTCCATAGGAGACTAACACCTTCTATATTCATAATCATTAGCTCATTAGGGATTGCATGAGAATATCTTTTCATTACAACCATTATATGTGAGATTAACACATTATCATTATTATGTAATAGTAAGGCAGATAATTGATTCACAATTCAACCTTATATCAATAGAAGCGAAGGTAAAGACCAAGTCATTGGGATTACCTTAATAATAATCTCACAATTAATATAGTCAAGAAATTTCAATTACATCCATCATACCATCACCTACTTAATCTAATCACAAGTAATACTTCAATTGAACTTTATCATCCAGTATAAGGGATCATAATTGAAGTAAGAGTTCAATATTACAAAATCTAACCAATTCACCTTCAAAATACTTCTTCGATGGTATTACCATCAACCAACCATATTAATCCATCAATAGGTCTATAACATAATACAATAGCAATTAGCACAAGAACTAAGTCAATTGCATCAAAACTAACCAATTCAACATGAGTTCATAACTTAGGACTAGGGAAATAGAGTCAATTCATAATCTCTTCCATATACTAGGTCTAACATCAAGAACTAAAATAATTAATCAATAATACATCATTATATATCCATAATAATCAAAATAAACCAAGAACAATAGAATTTGAAAGAGCATTTTCAAAATATAAAGAAACCAATGTTCTTATAAATTTAGGGAAATCAATTTGAAGGAAAATTTTAGGAAAAGGAGTCCCAAGAGTGAAAAGCTTCCATACCTTGTTAATCCTTGATGATTTATGGAGAAAAAGTTGAATTCTTGTAGTCCTAATGACCTCAAAGCTTGGTCGTCTATGGAGTCTTCTTTGGGGAGAGAGAAAGTAGAGAGATGGAAGAGATTTGAGTTTTGGAATTGAAGTGAGTTGGGTTAGTATAATGAGAGTTATTTCTTGATATAGTCCCTTAATTCGGAGGCATTGAGGGAAGATAAAACACTGGAGAGATAGTTTGATTGACTTTGATGCTTTAGTGGAGGTAGGTTATGGTTTATTATATTTAATAGATAGACTCTTAATAATGATTGATATGCGTTGAGTGACATTGTGAAGTTCTATATGTACTTGATTTTATGGTTGAGTAGCTTGATTGTGTAGTTTATGATTGGTTTGAAATCATGAGACTGCGGAATTTATAATTTTGAACCCTTTTTGTCAAAGTAATGCCTTTAATAAAGAAGGCTTGATGAAATATTGTGAATGAAGTTAAAAATGGTAATAATAAATAATAAAATAACGATATATTAGATCAGATTCCATGAGCCGACAGGGTAATATTTTAGTGAGGAGTCACGTTTCGACATAATATTATTGAATTAGAGTGTCACGTTCCAACACGGTATTATTAGATTGGGGTGTCACGTTCTGACACGGTATTATTAGATTGGTCTGTCACGTTCCAACATGCTAAATTAAAGAGGAAAACATATTGAATTAACTGAATATACTCAATCTCAAAGATCTTAATCCCCAAAATAGTTTGGTTTGGATGGATGAGTCCTCGTGTGTGATCTTGATATTGTTGACTGATTACATACTTACATTAGTAGTGTTAACACTGGGTAATGTTGCTTATTGCTCGTCACCTACTAAGTGTCATGGTTTATTTTATCTACTATTCATAATATATTAGTTCTTATTTTGAGTTTGTCGATGATATAAACTCAGTTAATGTGGCATTCCCTGTAGTGAGCCCTACTTGTGTGTTTTTTATTGAGTGCACTAAGTGTAGCAGTGACTTTTACTCGCCCTCGGCTCTAGCTACTCACAAGCACATTAGGTCCAGGGTGGGCTATTCATTCTAGATTGTGTTGGATTCTATTGGTCATGGCATGATGTCCTAAGTTTTTGGACATAAACTATTTTATTCATTTGTTTTGGTGTCTTTAATACTCTTAGACTTAGTATTTTAAGATAATATGTCCTTGATGTGATAAATTTTAGGTTTTGGGGATTATATGTAATAGACTTTAGAGGTTGATTTGATTGGTCACTTTAATAAGTTTTGAGCTTCCGCATTATGGTTTGTATTTCGTAAGTTTAACAAGAAATATATGTTGGGGTTTTGATTCATTGGTTCGTCCATCTAGGAGGTTAAGTGTGGGTGCCACTCATGAATCCTTTTGGGTCGTTACAAACTTGATATCAGAGTGTTAGGTTTGATGATCTCATAACACACAAGGACAAGTCTAGTAGTGTCTTGTGGAGCGGTATGAGTTCCCCTTTACTTTTCTTCAAGAGGCTATAGGACTTTAGGAAAACTTCATCTCTTCTTACTTCCGTGCAACTACTGCAATCCAATTGATATCTAGATGATACTAATTTGTATTTGAACTTCTGCACTCTATTCGACATATGGTTAGAATTAGAATACTATAAGTTGAAATAGCAACACTAAAGAAAGAAAAAATTATTCCTTGGAAATATGTATATTTTCTTGAGTAGTTACAGGGCATGTATGGCTAGTGGTCAACATGATTAATTTTAGTTCATAAAGTTGAAACACTCATTATTTATGTGTATTGATTATGAAGATGCTTATGCATTCATTGTTGATTGTTTTAGATGTTTCATAAAATGAGTATAGTGGAGATCCTTAGTATTAAGTTTATGACATATTCTTTTTTAGGAGACGCAAAATATAGTGATAGAGGCATGTTCAGTGCAGATTAGTTAATGCACTACCTATAACTTAAGGCAACATTTCTAGCTTCTTAATCCAATTATATACCCAATATTTCAACGGAGGATGAGAGATGGTATCCGAAATATAGAGAAATGAAAGATATGTGTTGCGGCCTATGAGGTCAAATTTTGTATTTTATCTAGATACTTGACATTCAAAAAGTTTCATACGGGACAACTAGAAATGAACATCATTACTTTATAAAATATAGTTAGCAGAGTTTTCATAACATGTATGGGTTTTTAGCGAATGATGAAACTAGGTTGCACCAATTGAGGTTAGAATCTTTACTACGACTGATCACAGGGATTGATTGTAGTTTAAAGAGGGTCATGATGCAACTACTACAAAATAACAATGCTTACTTGGTTAGATTTATAAAGTGAGTTACTTTTGTTATCGATCTGATCTAGCTACGAAAGAATGTAAATTGCTTGGTCGAAAGACAGAATAAATTTGATAATGTTTTGCAGCTAATCAAGGGGTATAAATGTGTGGGATATTTGGGTACGATCTTATCGATAGGTATGATGTGTTCTAGTGAGGTATCTAACGGAATTTCACAATGTGGTAGTACTAAGGTTTGGTGGAAACAAATACGTCGATTGTCAAATGATAATACTAACTAGTTAAGGAGTTACCATTTGTATAATATGGTCATTAATAAGATTGAGTGTTGGATTCACATTTGACAAACCAACTAGTTTGTTACTACGGACGCCTGAGTAAAGCATTATTTTTATGGAAGATTTTAGTGGTGGATATTTGGTAGGATCTTAATGCATTTACGTTGTAAAATGTATCTTGAGGATTCTAAATGAGGGTTGGTGATTTTATTTTAAGCTTCACAGGAGCGGATTGATACTGGAATGACAAGCTTATGGATAAAAAGACCCATTGTGTATACTTTAGTGAAGGAAATTGAAGATTTTAGTAAGAAAGTGCAAATAAAATTGGGTTAGTCCCTTGAATTTGATTGGTATACCTGAGTTTAAGGTGTCATGTCACGATTGGGTAATACCCCCTATACGTAACTGACGTTGTTGTCCTCGAGAGTACTTAGATTAGCCCTTAGCATTCATTATGGAATATAATTGGTAGAATAAATGTGGAAAATTTAAAACTTTTACATATTGAATTATGTTTAGACTTCTCGCTTATCATATATGGAGTTTACATCGACTCCTCACTTATGAATTTTACATAGACTTCTCAATTATGCAATATAGACAATTCATTATGTAATCTAATACTTCTTCTCACATATAAGCATCTAAAGAGAATTACAAAGTTTGGGCATATCCCTTACACTAGTAGAATATGTCACATATAGGCTTACAACAATAGTCTTCATGAATAAGGAAAGTAAAAATATCTTTAGACATAAAAATCCTACTAAGCTAGATAAGTGGCACAATCCTCGAACACTGAGGACTCACAAACAACTTGGTATAGATGTTAAGGTCTTCTTGCAAATGGTCTCTTAAGCACTTTATTGGCCGGAACCTACGTATTTGAGAAACATAAGGAATATGGGTTAGTACATCCACTTGTACTAAGTATGGAAACAATACACATAAAACATTTGAATACATGCATAAAAGGGACAATTTCTTTAGAAACATTCTAAGTCATTTTGAAAGCCTTTATGCACATAAAAAAGAGAATATACAAATCAAGGAATAATAACAACATAAGACATGTTCATAAACAAGGATAACATCATCATAAAGTCATATCAACATTCCATGTTCAATAGTTCATATCATCGAACCATACAAGACCCTTACCAACAATCCCATCCCAAGACTACAAGTGCAATTCTCATGTAAAGGCTTATAACCCCCACACAATCAAGTAAACAATAAAAGATATAATAGGTAATGCCATGCTTCATAAATATATCATCATGTGTAGTCATCACCACAGATAGAAATTTAGACCAATATCATGTTCATCAATGTAACTAATATTATATAAGTGTAACATCATATAGTATCCACTAGAGAAACATCTTCAACATTGCATCATCATACCTTTACCACGATCTTACAGTCAACATATTCATAACATTTCATCTTGAACATCATATCATCATCTTACTATACCATTCAAAAATCATACTTGAATTGAATATCATCATAAAGAATAAATCATCATTATTGAAGTAGAGAACTCATAATCATAAAGGTATTACCGCATATCTTCCAGAGCCTCTTTCAAGATCTTACCCTTAATTAACAATAATTATCCAATATATGAATCACCATTATCAGAATATAGTGAATCAAAAAATAACATAATCAATTCTAACAACCCTAATCATCTCTAATTCATAGCTACGGTTAGGGAAAATGGCACAATCATGGATCTTTCATGGAAACTAGGTCAAAGAATAAGAACTACAAAGTAAACATTAATCAATCATAATCTATCAATATAAACCAAAGGAATACAACATTGAATAAATTTTAAAGACAATTTACGAAATTAGATGAAACCCTATCTTTTAGACTTTTTTGGAAACCCAATTTGAAGAGCCTCTTGATATCCCAATAGTGAATATCTTTCATACCTTAAGATTTCTTGAAGATAGATGTTGAAAACTTAAGTATTGGAGGCCTAGATAATCTTGAACCTTGGTATTCAATGGTGGTCTTTGGGAAAGAGAGAGAAAGTAGAGAGAAGTTGGAGAGAGTTGGATTTGGGAATAATGGGGTGTTAAGTTAGTTTAATGAGTTGGAACCCTTTAATACTGCCTAACTAACTTAATTAGCCACCCCTTAATACCTAATTAATTAATTAACAAATTAAATAATTCACCTAAGCTTGAACGGAACTTGGTAGGGAGCTGCCCCTCAAATGATGAACCCACGTCTTTGGGGCACCGACCAGAAGACGACGCCATACTGACAGTCCCTCGTTATGGATAGAGAGGGGTTTTGGAGACATTTTGAAAATAACTAAGTATGTACCTACGACCACCATTGATGGGCCGTTGACCCATCTAATACTCATCTTTTGGTGTGTCGTTTAGCCATTGTCTATTTGATAATTTTGGGTCAAATGTTAGGGTCCTCTCCAAAGACCTTTAGGGTGGTCCTTGGGAAGTCTTACCCGAACATTTTGACCCTAAATATACACCAATACATATTTAACTCCTTTTTTTTTACCAAATTTGATTAATTCAAACTCTTAAAACCCCTTGAAACATGTCAAGGCACAGTAACTCAATTTCACTAGCCTCAGGACGTCATAGCGGTTTCTTGACATGTTTGTTTTAAAACTTCTTAATAAGATTCAATTCATTATTTTAGTCTTAAAACAATGTGATGAGTCTTAGTTTATCAATGAGGCTCTAGGCTAAATCATGAACTTTCAGAGTGTTACAAGTCAGGTCGAGGAAAAGGTTCACTTCGTGGTGATGGAAAGGGCTTTCTGAGCATGATGGTAATAGGAGTTAGTGATAGATTATGATTTACATGCACTTATAGAATACATATTGTTGGTTAAACAAATTTAGTATGATAATATTAACTTGTGAGTCTCTAAGATTGTGATTTGTTAATATTTAGTGAATAACATGGTTGCATGAAAAGTTTTGAGAGAAGTTGGGGCACTACTCAAATAGAATTTAAAAGAGATAGATTCATAATGAATTAAAAAAAAAGTAATAATAATTAAAGGAATGTAGGGTAACCTTCAGAATGATGAGAGAGCAAAAATAGTTTTCTCTAATTTAAGGGGTAAGAGGAGTTAAGATATGATTTAGATACGTAATTTCATCTGTTTTGCTATGTGATAAGCTCAAACTTACTTCTCAAATAAGAAGTAAAGCGGTCGTATCAAGTATAAAACCCAACTAATGTGGTCGGGGTCGATCCCACGAGGAAAATAGTTCAGACTTAACTTTATTCTATTATTACTATTATTTAGTCAACTATTTCCATAGAAAACAAAAGACATAAAAGGGGGTTTTAAACTCTAAATTAATGAAATTAATTAACTAAATTAAAGTATCCAACTAACAGATTCAAATCTCAGAGTTTAATCAATTAATAAAAGTAACTAGGACTCAAGTGTTCCCCACAGGTTCCTAACTTGATAATTCTAACTATAACAATTCTTTCCTAGTATCTTGAATGTAAAGTGATAAGTTGTGTATCTCTAAATCCTCCATCCGGCATCTAGAAAATTTCACTTCACACCTTGGTCCGACTACGTGTGTGGCTATACTAACCCTTACCTTTACCTCATATTAAGCATTGTATTCGATATTTGACTAAGTTATTACCTCGTACGAACTGACACTAGCCTATTAGATAGTGTACACAAAATCTATGTTGATAATTATTTTCCTATTATGTACCTCCTTGGTCCGGCAAGTAGCATTAAGGCGAGTTCTAACATTGTCCATCCGTTAAAGAGACTTCTAAACGAAAGAATTATCAATACATGCAAGACACTATTCTAGAATTGCTATTTTAGTTAGATTTTACCTCATTATTCACCCACGGTTCCCACAACCCCAGTTAGTCGATGATATCTACTCAGTTTATGTTGTCGTGTACTTAGCCCTACTTGTGTATAATTTTTGTGTTCTTTTTGTGGAGTGTAGTGAGAGTACCACTGACTTCAACTCACCCTCAACTCTACACAGTCATTAGCACATCAGGTTCAAGGTGAGATATTCATTCTAGCTCATGATGGATTCTCTTGGTCATGGAATGATATCCTTAGTTCTCAAACAAAAACTATTTTATTCATTTATTTTAGTGTCTGTAATACTCTTAGACTTAGTTTTAAAGATTAGATGTTTGTGATGTGATGACTTGCAGGTTTTGTGGATAATGTGTAATAGACCTTAGAGGTTTATTTAATTAGTTACTTTAATAAGTTTTGAGCTTCCGCATTATAGTTTGTATTTCGTCAATTTTACAACTAATATATGTTGAGGTTTGGATTCATTGGTTTGCCCTCCAAGGAGGTTAAGTGTGGGTATCATTCATGAATTATTTAAGATTGTGACAATGTAAAAGACCCTAAATATCTAAAAAGTCAAGAATAATACATAAACAATACAAAAACAACTTAAAGAAACTTCAACTTGCACCAATGACCATAGAATATCGTCATTTTACTTCTTTTCGTAATTGTGTGAAAATGGCCAAATATTAAGTAGATTTCCCTAAATGGCATAAAAATTAAGAAAACACATAAATAATACAACAGTCGTCTCCAAAAGAATTTGACTTGCACCAATGACCTTAGAATATCGCGAAGAATAAAGGAACAAAAGAACAAAACTTCACTTCTTTTTTTTTTTTTTGGGGGGGGGGGGAGTTAAAAGGATATTTTATGTATGATTAAGTAGCTACAACATCACAAGTACTAGTAATTTAAAGATAGATTGCCAAAAGGATATTTTATGTATGATTAAGTAGTTACAACATCACAAGTAATAGTAATTTAAAGATAGATTGCCAAAATAAGATAAATTATTACAAGCACACCTAGTAGTTAGCTTAGTAGTAGAGACTCCTTCTTGATCTGCTTATATTATAGCTATAACAGAGTCTGGAGGAGTTCATATATTGGCATCAGGTATGGACGAGGTCAGCTTGGCACCCATCTTAGACAAAAAGTCAGCTACTTTATTGTCTTGTAGGAAATTATAGCAGATCACTGGATTCCCCAACTTCTTCATAAGCAACCTACAATCATTAACCATTGTAGCATAAATAGGATGAGCTTGTTGTAAACCTTGTAATATTTCAGTGGAATAAGTTTCTATCTCAATGGGATTTAAGTTGAGGTTAACAACTAAACGAAGACCCTCTATTAAGGCTTACATTTTTACCATAAAATGATTATTATCAAATTATGCTTACTAAAACCTACTATTGATTGTCTATTATGATCACGAATCACCCCACCAATTCCTCCTCCTTCAGTGGCACTTCAAAACGAACGATCTGTATCTAATTTAAAAGTCCTAGGAGTAGGAAACCATTTGATGTTGATGAGAGTGGAGGAGTTTACATTATATGGCTAGGAAGTAGAGTGGACATATTCAATAGTTCTACTTTTTATTATCTCCATGGATGGGGAGCCGGTTTTAGTATTAAAAACATTATTGTTTCTATTTAGCCAAATTTTCCAAAATGCAAAGGTTAGTAAGTCAGTCCACCTAAAAAGTTTGTTGGTATAAGTAGTATCTAGGCCTCTTAGTGTCTGGAGCCAATGAATCTCGTTTCCCAGGTCAAGATGCATTATATCTATACCATCTTCAAGCCAAAAATTTCTCACAACATGTCAATGAAGTATGATAATGTCAATAGTTTCAGTAGCTTGCTTGCATATTTGGCAAATAGGATCTTGGGCAATGCCAATGTTGTGAAGATAAGGTCTAGTAGGCAGACGGTTATGGGAGCAAAGCCAGAAAAAAATACTTTATTTAGAGTATTTAGTTTCTAGATCCAAGATTGTTAATAATAGAAATTGGGTTTGGGTTCATTATTTGGTGAATTTACTTTGTAGAAAATATACCAATTGTTGTGGAGGCCCAGTAAGGTTAATCGGGCAAGCCACTATCTAACCGAATAGGAATTAACCTATCACTAACTTCTTATGGGAGATTGAAGGAATGTTTTGTCCAATCCCACTTTGTGTCACTCCAAAGATAGGATAGCTTGGCGTGTTCTTCGTTAAAAGTTTGAGGACCCTCGATATAGTGTCTAAGGGGAGGTGAATTAGGAACCATCTTTGATACCAAAGACTAATATGATTGCCAATATTCGGAACCCAAGCCATGTTCAGAGCAAATTTACTGCCTTTAAGGATATTGTTCCAGATGAAGGTCTTCTTGAAGTAATTTTTTACAATTATAATATTTGATAATAAGGGCATGAGCCCAAAGTTTGGTATGATTCCTAAAAGCCTCCAAGATAGGCTAGTATGAGTATTTTATTTTTCATTTGGGTTGTTTTCCTCCATTCTCCTTGGGGGAAGCTAATTTTTCCCAAGTGTTATAGTGAATTTTTTTCTCAAGGCTGGTGGTTCCCCAAAGAAAATTGCTTTGGATTTTATCTATCGATTTATAGGTTGTTGTAGGGATGTCGAAATATTGCATTGCATATGCTGGAATAGCATTAAGAGTGGATTTTTTAAAAGTTGGTCTTCGAGGAGGCGATAGAAATTTAGTCTTCCAAGAGGAGAGTTTCTTTTTAATGTTATCTAAGATGTATTGGAATCCGACGTTTTTGGTTTGTGGTTCGATATCAGTACACCGAAGTATTTCCCAAAGCATGTAGAGGGGTTGATGTTAAAAAAATTCTTAATCAACTCTCTAACATTATTATAGTTTTTTTTGAAAAGATGGCCTTGGATTTGGATGAGTTAATTTTTTGTCCCGATAACCAGCAAAAATGATTTAGGTAGTTAGGCATTTTGAAAATTGATCAGCATTTTCTTTGGTGATGAGAGTTAAATCATCCGCGAAAAAAAGATGCGAGAATCGGGGGCCATTTTTGTGTAAAGTAATAGGATAATAAAGCATTACTTATTTTCGTAAGTGTACGAAAATGACCAAATAGTAAATAAATGTCCCTATATGGCTTAAAATCAAGAAAAATACATAAAATATAAAAAAATGTCATAAAATTAATTCAAATCAATGATCGTAAAATATCGTGATGAATAAAAGAACGAAATTGTAATTCTTTTCATAACTCCCTGAAAATGGCCGAAAATTACATAAATTTCCTTAAATGGCAGAAATCAAGAAAACTAAATAAACAATACAAAAAACACATCCAAGAAATTTCAGCTTACACCAATGACCATAGAATATCGTGACGACTAAAAAAAACAAACCTTACTTCTTTAAAAATGATTGAATATTTTGTAAATGCTCCTTAAATGGCAAAAAATAAAAAGTACAAAAACAATACAAAAAATGGCTCAAAAATAATACAAAAAATGTCTCAATATTTTTTTTACTTGCACAAATGACTAGGAATATCATGACGAATAAAAGAATAAAACTTTTCTTTTTTTCGTAAGTGTCTGGATATGGATGAATATTACGTAAATACCCCTCAATGCCCATAAAATATAGAAAACTACATAAGCAATACAAAAACCGACTAAAACTAATTTCAACTTGCACCAATGAGTTTAAAATATTGTGAAGAATAATAGAATAAAACTTTACTTCTTTTCGTAACTGTTCGAAAATGGTCGAATAGTACGTAAATACCCCTAAATGGCCGAAAATCAAGAATATTACATAAGCAATACAAAAAACACCTCAATTAACTTTTACTTACATGAATGACCTTAGAATATCGTGATTAAAAAAAGAGCAATACTTTACTTCCTTTTCTAACTATATGGAAATGGTCAAATATTACGTTAATTCCCCTAAATGGTTTGAAAAAAAGTATATAAAAATACAAAGAAAGGCCTCAAAAAAGTTTCTTCTTGCCCAAATGACCTTAGAATATCGTGATGAACAAAAGAACAAAACATTACTTCTTTGGTAGATGTTCGAAAATGGTTGAATATTACATAAATACCCTTAAATGACCGATAAATAAAGAAAAATTCATAAATAATATAAATTACTCCACCAAAAAATTTCAAATTGCACAATGACCTTAGAATATGATGATCAATAAAAGAGCAAAATTTTACTTCTTTTCATAATTGTCCGAAAATGGCAGAAAATTACGTAATTTCTCCTAGATGGCTAAAAAATTAAAAAATACATCAACAATACAAAAAAACATTCAAAAACATTTTGACATGAAAGATAACCCTTGAATATCATGACGAATAAAAAACAAAAATTTTCTTCTTTTCGTAATAGTTCAAAAATTGTCAAATATTATGTGAATGCCCTAAATGACCGAAAAATCACGAAAACTACATAAACAATATTAAAAACGCCTCAAAAAATTCAATTTTCACCAATGACCTTAGAATATCATGACGATTAAAAAATCAACTTGACTTCTTTTCGTAATTATTCGAAAATGGCAGAATATTACGTGAGCTCCCCAAAATGGTTAAAAGCAAGAAAACTACATTAACAATACAAAAATTTCCTCAAAAATTTTTCAATTTGCACGAATGACCTAAGAATATCGTGACATCTAAAAGAACAAAACATTAATTATTTTGTAATTATCCAAAAAATTAGTTGAATATTAAGTAAATGCTTAAAAATGACCAAATACATAAAATGCAAAAAATGGCTCAAACACAGTACAAAATATCCTCAAAAAAATTTTACTTACACAATTGACAAAGAAAATCACGACGAGTAAACGAAAAAAACTTTACTTTTTTTCGTAACTGTCCGGAAATGGCCGAATATTACGTAAACACCTCCTAATGCCAGAAAAATCAAGAAAACAACATAAGAAATACAAAAAACACCTAGAAAAATTTTTGACTTGCACCAATGACCTAAGAATATCATAACGAATAAAAAAAAACTTTACTTCATTTCGTAAATGTCCGAAAATGGTTAAATATTATGTAAATACGCTTGAATGACCAAAAATCAAGGATGCTACATAAACAATACAAAAAAATTTAGAAATTTCTGACTTGCACCAATGACCTTAGAATATCACCGATAAATAAAAGAATAAAACTTTACTTCATTTCGTAATCATCTGAAAATGACCGACTATTACGTTAATTCCCCTTAAATGGACGAAAAATAAAAAAAAATTACATAAACTATACAAAAAATGTAACATATCACAAATTTTAACTAACTAGGAATAAGTTATGAAGCTAAAATTATTCATTTTGGAAAGAAAAAGAGAAACCTGGAAAATTTCCTAAGTTTAAGAAGTGAGTTTTGGTCATTTTCAAACGATCATAACTTCTAACTTATGAGTTATAGGTAGTTCTTGATATGGTTGGAAATTCCTTGGAGAGATCTTTCAAAATCCACCGAGTTTGCGTATTTTTGATATCATAATATGCCTATCAGAAGTTGGGTTGTCGAATTGAGGAATGTCCCAATCCGGATTTAAGGAAGGGAAAACTAGTCTTTTCATCTATTTATTTCCTATTTTGTTTTAGTAATTTATTTGGGGTAAAAAACAGTTTTAGTTTAGATTATAAAATTAACTTTATGCTTAGGGCTTGGAGAAAAGAGAATAGAAGAAGAAAAAGGGAGAAAGGCCAATGTTTCGCCAATAACGCCAGGAATTTCTAGTGGAATTCATCGGGGGTGATCCCTATCAAGGTATGTGAGATCTTTCGTGTTGGGTTAATTCATCCACACACCAAAACTTTTTTCAATTCAGTGGTTTTAGAATTTTTACATGATAAGAAGTGAATTTTTGATGAATCTTGTTGAATCCCTATTTGGTTGAGTTGATTGAATGCCCATTGATGTTGATTCGTAATTTCAATGTTTTTTCGAGTTAGATCTACTAGATATTGAAGGTATTGATGATCCTAAGGAATTTGGAATAGAACTATGGAGGTTTAAGTGATTTAGGATCTAGAAAACAATAGAAGAAAGATGTTCAAGCGCTTCTGGGTAGCACCTGGCACGCGCGCCCCATATGCGCCAAAAGGTATAGCGTGATGTTCCCGCAGTGCGATAAAAAGGTACCTCATACCAACTTGTGTGGTGCGGCGCGCCCTGAACAAGCCTGTATCGGCATTTTTTGCCCAATTTTTGTAGTTTAGCCTTTTTAAGTCCTTTTAAGGTACATTAACACCTTTTAATGATTCTAATTAATTCAAATGATTTCTTAACATCTAGAAATAACCATAGAACACAAATCGCAACCTGGAATCCATAATCCAATGCAAGGACAGTTAAGATCATAGTCAAAGAAGTCAAGAGACAAGTCTAAAGTTAAGAAGTAAGTCAAAGCAAAGTTCTTAAAAGTTTTCAAGAGTCTTTATTAAATGTTTTAACTTTATTATAAGGCTCAATTAAAGTTAAAGTGAAGATTAAAAAGTTGAAGTTTTTTCTTCAAGTAATATAAGGGGATTAAGTATTCCCAAGATAGGCCTCACCCCACCACAAATAAATTAATTTGTACTCAAATGCAAATGAAATAAGTATATAAAAAATGAAAATAAAGTAGGATAGAAAGGGAGGTAAAGAAAGGATCATGTCTACTCAGTCGCTCCATATGTTCGGGCCTTAGTACCTAGAGTCATATCTGAAGAAACAGGAGAAGCACTAGGGGCAGCCAAAAGTGTATATGCTAAGGAAGCCTGCACAACAACATCTATCATGGTTTCCTCTGTCTCATTGAGGTCTTTATACGTCGATTCCTCATAAACTCCCATCATCTACTCATTGTCTCTATATCAAATTTGGGATCAGTTATCTGCTCTACTCTAACTGCACATCCACTGGTAGCCGAAGACCATGGACATATCAATGGACATCAACTGATCTATATCGCTTTGCAACACAGCAATAGCAACCTTTAAAGTCATCACCTCTTCGGTGACACTTTGGTCAGGCTCGCACACTGTTATTCTCATGACAAGGGAATTAATGGCCTCGCTCAATTGCGTCACAACATTTTCTAGGGCTATCTAAATCACGCCCGAAATGGAGGCCTCGATTATGGCAGCATCACGATCAGTATTATGGACAAGTTGTCCCATTCGTAGTAATGAAGCCTGGGTAATGGATTTTAGGAGACAGCAACAGCTGTTCTAAAAGGTAGGGTAGTAAGAGAAGATCCTAGAATGTCTTAGGTACAACACAAGAGGTACATGAAGTCCTAATGGCCGAAGTAGGCAGGAATGACTCTGCAGGTGTTGTCTCTGTATCTATGATCAGGGACGACTCCCCCAAGTCTGCCTTCTGCTTCATCTTAGTGTGGTCCTTCAAATACTCTTCCTATATTCGCTGATCATCTCTACAGAATTTGAGAATCACTTCCACATCCTCCTTAGCATCTCTCGTTACCCAAGCCTATCTTCATAGCTCAGTGATCAATATCGGGAAGGGAAGAGAAGTCTAGCGCTACTTGGCCATCATGTCCATATCCCGTGTTATAATCATCCCCACATGCAGTCTCGTCCCATCAACTATGGAAAATATATAATATTCCTTGGACAGGAGAAGAATACACTTGTTTTGACGGGCATGATCATGTTGCTGCTGAAACCAAACAATCCTCACTGCTACATTTAAGTGCTTCTTTTCTATTGGAGCCCGTACCTCTAACCAATTTGGAATGCCATAAGACACCAAAGGGTCTAGACACCTTTTATTATTTTCCATCTTCTTTGTCCTGATCATATGCAGTCAGACATCTTCAAGTCCCATAGATCTCTCTAAGACAACATTAATGGCATAAACATCATAGTGCACCCTCCTTCCTTGGACAACTAAATGGTCCACCAGTTTAAATAATGTTGTTTGTTTTTTCCTTTGTGGTATGAGGCACTATATGCATTGAAAAATTCCCTAACCCATCTTGGAATATATGGGCCATGGGCATTGTGAAGATCTGGAACTTGTGAGATTTCACGCAATCCATTATCTCTAGGTACCTGTCGATAACCCTATTTGTGGACAGATGTTTTTCCTCAGTAATCGTCCTCAAACCCTCTGTTTTTTAATATGTTCTTTGATTTTAGAGGAGGACTTAGTACAGGTGGTGCAAGCACCACTCTTTGTTCTTGAGCTTGAACATCAGAAGTGGCAGCCCAAGGATTCTTTATCCTAGATGGATCATTCATCCTTTTAGATCGTAGCTCTGACCTTTGTTTTGCAATAAGCGTATCATAATTAAAATCTGCAATCTGAGGCTTTTGATACTCACCATCATTCTACAAATGGTAAGGTAGGTAAGCATAGATCCCGTCACTATTAAGATGTGCTCTAGTGGGGTAGCTTCTTCTCCTTCCCTTTTTTTCCTTTCCCACCAAATATGGGAAGTTTGGTTATGTTAGCCCTGGATGTATCTGCATCCTTTTTTATTGTAATCCCTTTATCTTTCCTTCGAGGTGGAATGTTTTTGCCTGCGACCTTAGGTCTAGCCATATCTTCAAGACATCGTTAGAAGAATTAGAAACAACCCAATCAGGATTATAGGATAATAGTTGTAGACAGACTTTCCAGATCACTTTGGCAAGCTAGGTCGGGCAAGCCTACAGTATTGACTCTAAATTTGAAGCAAATCGGAGATGGGAAGGCCTTTCAGAGAATATCCGACAACATTTTGGCGAGCCAGGATTAGCCCGCCAAAAGATACTATACAAAAACACCAAGGGTGTTTAGACAAAGGGCAATAACAAAGACGTTTAGTAAGTTGTCGAGTGCCTTCGGCAACCTCAAGCTTCTCATCGAAAGTTAGAGAAATGAAATTAAAGTAAAGCATGAAATTAAAAGCGAGATGAGGAACTTCGGAGAACCTAGCTAAACCTAGCTCACCAAGCAACCCAACGGGCCTAAATCTACCCAACATCATGAATTCAACGCTCTAACCCCCAAAAATAGAATGAAAGAATGCACTAGTACAAATACAACCAACCCCATAACACCCATTACCCCGGCATACTAAGAATTCTCTCGGCTTTGCCAAATTTGGGCATTGGATGACTTTTTCCCTTAAGAATGGAGTCACCAATTCAATCATCAAGTAAATCATGTGATTGATTTTATGTTACCAGCCTCAAAAAACTAACACTATCAACATGCAAGCACAACCCCACAACAATGTGATTTATTTTATGAACAAATAACGGGAAGCAAACAATTAAGGCATGCAATTCAGAAAAATAGTTTAGATCAGAGAGGCCCAACAAACATCACAAACATATATCATGTACATAAGAATACAAAATGCGATTAAAAATATATGTGTGGTTCAGAAAACCTACCTTTTATGCTGAACAATATAAAATTGAAATGCTAGGCGGAAAAGTATTCCAACTCCGAGCACAAGTCAACGACTAAAACTTTTAGAGATATAAAAATATAAAAAATACTAAATATGTGTGAGATTTGGAAGATTAAAAGCGAGGGAAGTGAAATATTTTGAAGTTTAGACCTTTGGCCTTTTAAAAACTATCCATTTCTCGCGCATTCGGTGACATAAATCATTATCGTCGACCCACTTGGCAGCATGCCGACTAGACACTTTCCTCGACAAGTTTTATAGAACCTTCCATTGATGTGGAGATCCAAATAGTAGACATGATCAAGATCGACAACACTATTGGCAATTCACCAATAATTTTATTGGGATCACCGAGTTTTACATAATCCATTTTGAATTGTTCTTGTGTCTAGCGATGGCATAGGTCGGGGTCGCCAATCTATTTGGTAATTCACCAACTGGACCTTTGGTTCACCAATCTGCATTTTTCCAATGCCTTGTACACTTCAACCTGCACAATCAACACACATTTTTCTAAAACAGAAATGAAGCAATAAAAAGGGTCTTGGGTTGCCTCCACAAGCAGTGCCTTAATTAACGTCGTGGCACGACATAAGTCCATGCTCAGGTTCCATTAGTGGGGTATGACTTATTTTCATCAGGCAACCTCTATTTTGGATTTGGGTAGAGCTCATTTAGCACATGGTCAATTTGGGATCCTGGTAGCTGAATTATCATGGCATGGGAGGTGTCATCTATTTACACGTTAATACATTATCCCTTAACTCCTCCAATACCCTATCCTGTGTATTGAATTTTTGGAGAAAGAGTGTGAGAATTGCTTCAGCTTGTCCATCCTCCTTGTTCTTGGAATTTCTTTGCTCATGAGGAGGGATATAGAGTTCCTTCTTAATGCACTGGACAACAAGCTCTCTAACCTTCTCTAACTAATCCAGCTAAGTTCACAAGGGTGCTAAGTTGGTCCCATTCAACTTCTTAGTTGCACTCTGTCATGTGGTAAAACAATTAGGATTCGATAACATAAGGTTTTCGTACTAGACTACCAGGGATAAGTGGATCATCCAATAGTCTATTCACAGGACAAAGAATTGTGTAACAATATTCTAGAAGGACTACACCTGGAATTTCATGAGTTGGGCATTGAATCAGAATTACTTTAAACCTTATCCAAGGCTCATGAAGTTGGTCACCTTCCAATTGTTTGAAGGTTAGAATATTATCCTGAAACATCATCATTTGTTATGGAGGAAAATCCATCTATTCACCATTTCTTAATCGAAACAACAACAAGCAAAACAAATAAAACAAAGCTAAAAGTTAAGTAAGTAGCACTATATCTAACAAGAAAAAAATTCAGCTTAACCAAAATTCTCAAACAACACCACTCCCTGGAAGCAGCACCATTTTGACTTCACGTATCATGACACTTCTTCCAGTCCAAGTGTCAACGATTGTGTGTAGTAATATAACCCAACCAGGTGTTGGGATTGTTCTCACATGGAGTGGTTTCGACAATTTGTATCCACGTACAAATCAGTTTAAGTTACTCATAGCTACAAACATTTATGAATAAAAGCATATCAATTTATGAGTGACACAAGTGACAAATATCCAAGGGGGTTCATAGTTAATTATCAGCTAAAGCAGTAAATACACGAGAATAGGAATATTTGGATGTTACAGGATTATGGGCTTTGATAGATAATCAGATAATTGCGATTAATAGTAAATAGTTCCATATTAGTGATTAGACTAGACTTTAGTGGGGTAAACTCTCTCTCAAGCAATTTACCCCAAATCAAACAGGTTTTCTCCAACACCAATAAGCAGCAATTAAGCATAAATTATGTCACACCTGGATTTTGGAATCTGAATGCAACCGGCGTCGTCAACCTCTCAGAGGTCGCAGAAAAGCCTCTTCTTAGCTTTCATCACAATCATATAATTAAATTTGCGGAAAATTTAAAACTTTCAAAACATAGTAAGTATACATAGACTTCATATGATTACTATATAAAATAATATTCTTATGATATCAAACTAAACAACCATTTATAATCGATTAAACAATGAAATGAAAGAATCAATATATCGTAATAGTTTGCATAACCGCATTAATACAAAATTTTGAATAAAACGTCTTAAATGAAACGCTAGAGACAGCATCCACTATCTATCTCTAAAGTTCTAAGCTAGAATGATAAATGTAGCATCCTCGAACTCAAGAGGACCTACCAAAGTATGCAGATCGCTAATCCGAACCGCTTCAATGAGTCTTGAATTTGCTCTTTGACCTGCGCCTATAAAAATAGTAAAAGTATGGGGTTAGTACACACTTTTTCTAAGTATGTGTGTATGCACATAAACATGTAAGGACTATGCATGATCAAGGAAAGCTCTTCCTACAACAACATCTCATTTTTGGAAAGTGAAGTCACTAAACTTTCTCAATTCGTTATTTGTGAATTATTTTATGAATATGACATATTTTAATGCATTCAAAGCACACAACTCATTTTATATATGTACATAAGACCTTGGAATCATGAACATAATTTTAGAACACCTCGAACGAAAAATTATAAATTTGCTCCTCTCAAACCCGAGAGCTCTTCCCCCAGGACTTAGTTTATTTTTCAATCTTTTTCTTCTTGTTGTTGTATAGTTCAATGATTACAAGTGCAATGATTAATTATAGTCCCATACCTACAGTGAATTGAGGAAGTAATCTAAAATACTAGGGAAATGATTTGGCTACCCTTACTACAAGTTATTCTTTCCATTATTCTTAAATTGTGCATGAAATCTTTATTAACCAATCTTTATTGGCTAGGCCACTTATTTCATCATTTCCATATTATGAAGATTGTGGGGCATTGATTAACCATTATGTTTTAATCCCTTTATTGGCATAATATAAGAAGTCATTATAAGCCAATTTTTATTTGGCTATGCCCACTATTTGATCATTTGCATAATGTGAAGATATTGAAGCATATATCTTGATTTGGCACAAGCCAATAACTTGTTGAAACTTCATTCTTATTACCACAGATGATTTGACATAATTAAGCTCTTGATTTATTATCTCACGTTGAACTTACATTTCTTCTTCTTTCTTACTTACTTTGTTAAAGAAATCTTTACAATTAAGATAATGCGAGCTAACATGAAATCTAGTGTCTGCCCCACACTGAAGAGTGGTGGTTCACCGATCAAAGTGAACCTAGATCATGTGAGCTAAACATGAAATCTAGTGTCTGCCCCACACCGAAAAGGGGTGGTTCATTGGCTAAAGTGAAACCAAGTCCAGTGTCTTCCCCACACCTAAAAGAGGTGGTTCACATATAAAGTGAACCGTATGCTTTCTTTAAGCATTAACCTACATAAATCATGTGAACTAAACATGAAAACTATTGTCTGGCTCATGCCGAAAAGGGGTGGTTTCACCGGCCAAAGTGATACCGCATCATACCTAGATCTCTTAGGTGGAATCCACTGGTTAGTTTCTCTGTTGGCAACGTAGTTTGAAGACTAGGAGATTTTCCGAGAATCTTATCCACCTTGTTGGATCCCATATCATGAGGCTTACATGTACTAGCACAAGCTCAGTGCTAGTCTATTGGTGCTTTGTTCAACTTCTTTTTCTTATAACTTTTAGAGTTGACTCAAACATTATGGAAGCTTGCTTCTAGTTATGAGGTTTACTTAACACTTTGGATAATCGTTCATCCCTTTCTTTACTTGATGAAATGTGAATTTAACCTTACATTATCATCTTGATGTTAATGAGACTTGTCTCATGATTAATAACACCCTCTTATGTGAATATCTTTAACATAATTGTCTAGGTGTGAGTGAGACTTGTCTCACTTCTTTTAACACCTCATTCTGGTCACTTTTCATAATTCTTTCTTTTAATTATTTCATTACTCACCTTATCTTGTTCAATGACATTTGGAATCTTTATACCACTCTTTATGAACGTTATAATTTTTGTTCAATGTACTTACTTATATTCATAGTTCATTTGGAAAGGGTATGTTGGGACTTGTCCAAATGATTGGCATACCCTTGATTATGAATTCAAAGTTACATTGGTCATGCTTAATTTGGTATAACAGTCATTAGCCAATTTTGTATCATATTTTGGAAATACATTGTAAGCCAATTTATTGTCATAGACTAAACTTTCACATATTATGGTAATTTAGAATATTGTTAGCCAATTTATTGGCAAAAAAGCGACTGTTAACTAGACAATGGTCATGAGAATATCATTAGCCAATTCAATCAACTTCACAAATATACTATAGTGATTTCATCATTCTAAATAAGTCGACATTTAACAGTGAAATGAACTTCATGCATGACTCATAACAACTTCACCTTCTCAAACACAATTAGGCATTACAACATTCTTTAACTCATGTAACTAATACCCTAATCATATGAATCAAATATGTAGTCCTCATTAGACATTAACAAGTGAAGAACCTTACACATAATTATCAATTAGCCCCACATACCAACAAAATTTTTGAGAATACATCTACATACTATTAGAAAAAAAAAACAAGGATAACTAGGGAGGTGGACGTTAAACAAAGTCATTGGGAACAACCCTAGTTTCGATATTCTTGAATTCATAAGACATTTGAAAAACCTCTTGGAGAAAGGAATACAAGATATAAAACCCATACCTTATGTAGAATTGAATCTATGAAGATCACTTTGCACTTTTTCATGAAAACATTGATGTTTTTTCTTGAAATCGCCTAAGGAGAACTTCTGTTTTTGTTGTGTTCCTTTACTGCTTTCAAGTCGTGCCTTTCTTAGTGAATGATCGTGAGTGTAGGTATAGGAACTGAATATTTAGTAATTTAACTTATACTAATCAACTTAATTATTAAATCAATTAGCTAATTTACTAAAACACCCCTCCTAAATTTACTGGAATTAAAAGAACACTTGACTTAACCGAAATCTGGAAATTGCTTAGTGGTTTCCATTTTCACAAATTAAATTATTTAATTAAGCTGATAATTTAATTAATTAGGTAACCAAGGGTAATTACTAAAGTACCCCTAAGTTGTTAGAACCATAACCAACCCTGTGGACAATCCTAGATTAGGTACCAGGTTGTTTCTTAGTTAGTTACTTGTCTAGTGTAAAGATTTCAGTTTGACCATATAAATTAATTAATTAAGCTGTTAATTAATTAATTAAGTGACCTAGGGTAATTCATAAAGTACCCCTAAGTCACTAGGACCATAACCAACCCTTTTGGACCATCTTAGGTTAGGTACTAGGATGTTTCTTGAGTTACTTACTAGGTTAGTGTCACCCGGTTAGGTCTTAGGTTGTGGGGTGCACTAGTTAGTTTATTTCGGTTAGTCGTAGATTAGTTATCTAGTTAGGTAAGTTAGTTAGAGCGTAGAGTTTTTTAGGAAGGTCAGCCCCACATGGATTTACCCCCACATGTGCCCCTGCCCCTAACCACCCTAACGGAATTCTTGCACATGGGTTGCACATGTGTGGCTGCTCATTTCTTGTTGCCCCAAGTATCATTACTATATATTTGGGCGCTTCTTACAATACAAGAGAGTTTTAAATGATCATGTGCTACAGTAACTAGGCTTGACACTTGGATGCCTACTAGATAATTTGTTAAGTTGACAATCAATATTTTTCTTAGGGTCTTCATAGAAGGTACAATTCTTAAAGAAGCTTGGATTATATTTTAAATACTTGTGTATACCTAGAAAATCGTCTAATGCCCTTAAGACAATATTCTCTAATATGCCAAATATTACTCAATATTGGGCATTAGGATGCCTATGTGCCCCCAATACCTATTCTTAAAACTTAATAGACTATTCACTAGACGAGTACATTTTTTGGAATGTTACATTATCCCCCCCCCCCAGGAACATTCCTCCCCGAATAACACTACGCATCATTTTGAAACAAGGACGGTATTTTCGAAAAACACATCAACATACTTGAAACTTTACTCTTTGTGAATATCTAATTCACAACTTACTCTAAATTATGCGCATCACTCAAAGCTTATCTGAAGCTTCATATCTAAGATTGAGGAACATTCTTCTCAATCTTACTTCAACTTAACACACATCACACTCATGCAACACATATATCACGGAAACATTATAGAAAAACAGCAACATGAATGCAAGCATGAACTCATATAAACTCATATATTAGAAGTATAAAACACACAACTATGGACTTAGAACACCAAATCTGCCTAATGCACTAAGATTTAGAGTCTCATTAACGAAATCGGACTAAGAAAGAGTATATCTACCCTCAAGAAGTTAATAAGTGGGGGTAACAGGATCTCATATCGGCCTCGGTCTCCCATGTTTCCCCCTCAACCAGATGGTTCCTCCATAACACCTTCACGATGGGAACCTCCTTGTTCCTCAACTATTCACTTGGCAATCTAAAATTGCAATGGAGAACTTGTTCATAAGGAGGATTCTCATCGACTCCTAACCCCCTAGATAACCTCTTGTTGGCTTTAAGATTGGAACTATTTGGCTTTGTTGGATTTGAACCACGCCCTTCCTGTTTCAGCTCTAATTCATTTGGAAATTTCTACCTAGTTTCAACAGTCTATTGTAGCTTAGCATTAATGGAGCCAATCCATACCCAAAATTATATCAAAATCAAGCATGGTTAATTCTATTAGGTCCGCATAAGTAACTCTATCACGAACAGTTATTGAGCAATCTCTATATACCCTTTCGACCCTGATGTTGTCTCCTATAGGAGTACTAACTAGAATTGGCTCATGTAGGATCTCAAGAAGCAAGTCAAATTTACTAGCTTCTAACGGAGTAATAAGATACAAGGTAGATCCCGGATCTAACATTGCATAAACACGAAAATAAAAGACAAGCTAGTTACCAGTGACCACATCCGCGGAATTTTTGTCGCTACTCTCTTACTTTCAATGCATAGAACTGGTTTCTCTTGGGAGGTTCAGCTCCAGCAGTGGGATAAGGCCGAGGCTAAGTATCTGCCTTGGCCTGATGATTCACGTGTGGGCACTCCCTAACCATATGCACACTTTTGTCGCACACATAGCAGGCATAAGAAGCTACCATGCACTCACCTCCATGCAAACGGCCACACTTACCATACGACTTTCTATCAGGCTGGGCATTTGTATCATTTCCCTCCTTGCGAAGACCAGATCTTTAGTCTGGCGCCTTAGACCACTCGGCCATCCTAATTCTTGTGTTCAACTTTTTCCACGTACACACAAGAATGAAGTTAGATGATATAACGACACAAAATTTCAAATATCTTGTCAGCACGATAAAGAGTAAAAGAAGGGAAGATTTGTAACATCACAAAGTCTCTAAGTCAAAATTGTGGTGCACTTCACAAACATAAGTTAAAAACTACACAACGTGGCTGTTTTCAGCTTTAGTTCCTAGGTAATTTAACCTCGTGCTCTAATACAAAGTTTTTCACACCCGGATTCTGGAATTAGAACGCAACTGGCGTCGTTAACCTCTCAGAGGTCGCAAAAAAGACTTTTCTTAGTTTTCATCACAATCATATTGTTAAATTTGCGGAAAATTTAAAACTTTCAAAAAACATAGTGAAGTATACATAGACTTCATATGATTACTACATTGAATAATATTCTAATGAGCTCAAACTAAACAACCATTTATAATCGATTAAACAATTCAAATAAAAGAATCAATATATCGTAATAGTTTCTCAAATGGCCTTAATACAGAGCTTTGAATAAAACGTCAGATTTGAAACGCTAGGGACAACATCCATTAGCTATGTCTAAAGTTATAAGATAGAATTATATATGTAGCATCCAACAAATCAAGAGGACCTACAAAGTCTGGAGATCGCTAATCCAAATCGCTTCAAGGAGACTTCAATCTGCCCTCTGACCTGTGCCTATAAAAATAGTAATAGTATAGGGTTAGTACACACTTTTACTAAGTATGGGTGTATGCACATATACACGTAAGGACTATGCATGATCAAGGAAAGATCTTCCTTCAAAAACATGTCATTTCTGGAAAGTGAAGTCACTAAACTTTCTTAATTCCTTTTTTGTGAATTATGGTATGAATATGACATATTTTAATGAATTCAAAGCACACAAACTCATTTTCTATATTTACATAAGACCTTTCAATTAGGACCATAATTTTAGAACACCTCGAACGAAAAATTATAAATTTCCTCCTCTCAAACCCGAGAGCTCATCCCCCAGGATTTAGTTTATTTTTCAGTCTTTTTCTTCTTGTTGTTGTGTAGTTAAATGATCTCCTTAATCCTATGTCTTACTTACAAGTGAAATGATTCATTATAGTCTCATACCTACAATAAATCGAGCAAATAATCCAAAAGACTAGGGAAATGATTTGGCTACCATTACTACAAGTTATTTTCTCCATTATTGTTTAATTGGGCATGAAATCTTTATAAGCCAATATTTATTGGCTATGCCACCTATTTCATCATTTTAATAGCATGCATATTATTGGTCATTGATTAGACATTATGCTCTACTCCCCTTTATTGGCATAATATACGAAGTCATTATACGCCAATTTTTATTTGGCTATGCCCATGATTTGATCATTTGCATAATGTGAAGATATTGGAGCATATATCATGATTTGGCACAAGCCAATAATTTGTTAAAACTTCATTCTTATCAGCCACAGATGATTTGACATAATTAAGCTCTTGCTTTATTAACTCACTTTGAACTTACATTTCTTCTTCTTTCTTTTTTACTTTGTTAAAGAAATATTTAGCATTAAGATCATACGATCTAACATGAAATTTAGTGTCTGCCCCATTCTGAAGAGGGTTGGTTCATCGTTCAAAGTGGACCTAGATCATTTGATCTAAACATGAAATCCAGTGTCTGCCCCACACCAAAAGGGGTGGTTCACTGGCTAAAGTGAAACCAAGTCCAGTGTCTTCCCCACACCGAAAAGAGCTGGGTCACGGCTAAAATGAACTGAATACTTTCTTTGAGCATTAACCGACATAAATCATGTGAGCTAAACATGAAATCAGTTTCAGCCCCACACCGGAAAGGGGTGGTTTCACCGGCCAAAGTGAAACCGCATCATACCTAGATCTCTTAGGTGGAATCCAATAGTAAGTTCCTATGCTGGCAACATAGTTTGAAGACTAGTTTCGATGACTCTTATCCTCCTTTTTGGAGACTCATCTCATGAGGCTTACATGTGCTAGAACAATCTCATTGCTAGTCTATCAATGCGTTGCTCAACTTTTTTTTCTTTATAACTTTTAGATTTGACACAAACATTATGGAAGCTTGATTCTACTTATGAGGTTTACATAATTTTTTTGATAACCAGTCATCCATTTCTTCACTTGATAAAATGTGAATTTAACCTTACATTATAATCTTGGTGTTAATGAGACTTGTTTCAGGATTATTAACACCCTCTTATGTGAATATATTTAACATAATTGTCAAGGTGTGAGTAAGAATTGTCTGACTTCTTTTAACACCTCATTCTAATCACTTTTCATAATTCTTTCTTTTAATTATTTCATTACTCACCTTATCTTGTTCAATGACATTTGGAATCTTTGTGCCACTCTTTCTGAACGTTATAAACTTTGTTCAATATACTTACTTATATTCATAGTTCATTTGGAAAGGGTATGTTGGGACTTGTCCCAATGATTGGCATACCCTTGTATGAATTCAAAGTTACATTGGTCATGCTTAATTTGGTATAAGACAGTCATTATCCAATTTCGTATAATATTTTGGAAATACATTGTAATCCAATTTATTGGAATAGACTAAACTTTCACATATTATTGTAATCTAGAATATTGTTAGCAAACTTTTGGGCAAAAGCCAAACTTTCACTAGGCAATGGTCATGAGAATATCATTATCCAATTCAATCAACTTCATGAATATACTATAATGATTTCATCATTCTTAATGATTCAATATTTAACAGTGAAATAAACTTCATGAACGATTCATAACAACTTCACCTTCTCGATGACAATTAGGTATTACAACATTCTTTAACTCATGTAACTAATACCCTAATCATATGAATCAAATCTATAGTCTTCATTAGACATTAACAGGTGAAGAACCCTACACATAATAATCAATTAGCACCACATACAAACAACATGTTTGATATACATCTACATACTATTAGAATAAAAAGCGAGGATAAATATTGAGGTGGACGTTCAACAATGTCATTGGGAACAACCCTAGTTTCGATATTCTTGAATTCATAAGACGTTTGAAAAACCTCTTGGATAAAGGAATCCAAGAGAGAAAACACATACCTTATGTAAAATTGAATCTAAGAAGATCACCTTGCAATTTTTCACTATAACGTTGAAGAATTTATTGAAATCGCCTAAGGAGAACTTTTATTTTTCTTGCGTTTCTTTACTGCTTTCAAGTTGTGCGTTTTTTAGTGAATGATCGTAAGTTTAGGTCTAGGAACTGAAAATTTCGTAATTTAAATTAGACTAATCAACTTAATTAATAAATCAATTAGCTAATTTACTAAAATGCCCCTCCTAAATTGACAAGAATTCGAAGATTACTTGACTTAACCGAAATCTGGAAATTGCTTAGTGGTTTACATTTTGAAAAATTAAATTAATTAATTAAGTTGATAATTTAATTAATTAGGTAATCTAGGGTAATTACTAAAGTACCCCTAAATAGTTAGGACCATAACCAACCCTTTGGACCATCCTAGGTTAGGTACTAGGATGTTTCTTAGTTAGTTACTTGTCTAGTGTAAGGATTTTGATTTTACCATTTAAAATAATTAATTAAGTTGTTAATTTAATTAATTAAGTGACTTAAGGTAATAACTAAAGTACCCTTAAGTTACTAGGACCATAACCAACCCTTTTGGACCGTCTTAGGTGATATACCGTGGTTTCACGATATTTTTTATGTTTTTTCCTTAAGTTTACTGTATGTCCAAAAGCCTTTTTGTATTAATTTTTATGTAAGTTTCTCTTTTTTGCAGGAAAACTGTCTAAAAGATGAATGCGGAGGTTTTTGAGCAAGAAATGCAGAAAAGTACCACCTACGGAGCTTGTTACGGTCTGTCGTACCCGTGACAGTTTGTAGGTAGCACCGTAGTGAAGCTGTTGAAGGAAGATGGGGAAGTCTGACCAAGTGTGGGTTTACGGAGTGCGTGACAGTCCGTCGTAGCCATGACGGTCCGTCCTACTGGTTCGTCATGAAGATTAGAGAAGTAGTCCCAGTACCCAAATTCCAGGAGTTCAAGTGTTATGGAAAGGAGACCCTCGACAGACCGTTGTGCCTGTGACGATCCGTCATACCTGCCATCAAGGATAATGAAGAGAGCAACAGTAATTGATAAATGTGTGGCTCTAAGCATGACATAGAGGTACACCACTGCATGACCCTAAGTCTAAAATATGAACTAGGTGTCTGATAATCTGGTAGAGTAATGAGATGTCAAGTGAGTGTCAGGAAGATTTGAATAGTCCACTATTTGTACTGAGCTAGAACTTGTCTGTTTAGTCCTGCTAAAAGTAAGCTGTAATAGACAATTAGGAAAGGATCATAGGCCTTTGTTCAATATAGCCCATTTTTAGCCTAAATTAAAAAAATGAAATTAATCCTTCTTTGATCCAAATGATTTGAGCTTAAAATAGACCTTTCTTTTTCACCCCAACGCTCTGGAAAGTGGGGTTGAAAGAACAAAGAGAGAGAAAGAACAAAAGTAAAGTGACTCAATAATCAGTTGAAAGAAAAGTGAAATAAAAAAATAAAAAAAAATACAAGAAATACAACCAAGGAAAGAAGAGAGTCACTTACACAAATGAAGAAAGAAGGGAAACTAGCAAGGTGAAAAAATATGAGAAACTAGGTGAAATAAAATGATAAAAAGTGGTATGTTTAGCCGATATGTCAATAATGGCAAAAAGTCACTAAAGTATACCTAAATATACCCTACCTGACCCGGAGCCTATGTTACAAGCTAAGAAAGTCCTATCGTGATCCTAAAAGTTGTATAGTGAACTTAAAGTAGTGAAAATAAGGGCAAGCTTATGGAAATATGTATGAATGGGTTGTGAATCTTTTCTGAGAGTGAGTGTTGAAAAGTAATCCTTATACTCAAACTAAAATCATTGTGTGAAAAATGAGGATATTGTTTTGAAGTGAGGACACTAGTTTCAATACTGGAAATATTAGCACCTCGATGAGAAATTAAAGAGGATAGGTGTTACTGTGTGGTAAGTATGTGTCATGGTCTGATTCCACATAATTCAAGCCTAATAGTGATAGCATAAATAAATATGATGAGACTGATCGAGATTGATAGCCAAATGATTGCGAAAGATAAAACATGGATACTATTGTACAAAGATTTTTTAGTGAGTCATAGTGCGTCGCTTGAGGACAAACAACGAATTTAAGTTGAGGGTGTTGATATACCGTGGTTTCACGGTATTTTTAATGCTTTTTCCTTAAGTTTAGTGTGTGTCCAAAAGCCTTTTTGTATTAATTTTATGTAAGTTTCTCTTTATTTGCAGCAAATTTGTCTAAAAGATAAATGCGGAGGTTTTTGAGCAAGAAATGTAGAAAAATACCACCTACGGAGCTTGTGACGGTCCGTCGTGCTCGTGACGGTCCGTAGGTGGCATCGTAGTGAAGCTGCTGAAGGAAGATGGGGAAGTCTGACCAAGTGTGGGTTTACGGAATGCGTGATAGACCATCGTAGCCATGACGGTCCGTCTTGCTGGTTCGTCATGAACATCAGAGATGTAGTCCCAGTATCCAAATTCCAAGAGTTCAACTGTTATGGAACGGAGACCCTCGACGGACCGTTATGCATGTGACGATCCGTCATACATGCCCTCGAGGATAATGAAGAGAGCACAAGAAGAATTTGCAAAGTATGGGACGGCGGAGTCCATCACGACCCGTCGCGAGGTCCGTCGACCCAGCCACATTTTGACAAATTTCCAGCAAATTGAGTCCTTCTTTAATTAGGTTTTTGTTTTTTATAAATAGTTCGAAAAAACTCGTTTTGGGGGCTAGACTCTTTGGTGATTAGACTCTCTTATATTTAGATTCTTGGTTATTTTAGCTTCTTTTGTGGACTAGACTTGTGGATTATTATTACACTTTTGGAGAACCTTTATTCTTCAGTTAATTTCAGTAATTGATTATTGGGGATTTTGTTGATTAATCAAGTGAACTTCTGAATTTTATTCTTTCTCATTGAAGTAAGCGCATGAATTCTTATATTACATATTTGAATATTGTGAATATGACTATGGGTAACTAAACTACATAACTAGGATTGTGGGCATAGGCGAATAATGAGGTAAACCTAACTAAAATAACAATTCTAGAATAGTGTCTTGCATGTATTGATAATTCTTTCGCTTAGAAGTCTTTTTAACGGATGGCCAACGTTAGAACTCGCCTTATTGCTACTTGCCGGACCAAGGAGGTAGATAATAGGAAAAGAATTATCAACAGAGATTTAGTGTATACTAATGAATATGCTAGTATTGGTTGGTACGAGGTAATAATTTAGTCAAATATCGAATACGGTGCTTAATATGAGGTAAAGGTAAGAATTAGTATAGCAACACACGTAGCCGGACCAAGGTGCGGAGTAATTTTCTAGATGGCGGACCAAGGATTTAGAAAATATAACTTATCACTTTACATGCAAGATACTAGGAAAGAATTGTTATAGTTAGAATTATCTAGTTAGGAACCTGTGGGGCACACGTAAACCCTAGTTACTTTTATTAACTAATTAAACTCCAACATTTGAATCTGTAAGTGGTCTACTTTGATTTAGCTAATTATTTTCATTCATTTAGAAATAAAAATCCCCCATTTATTGTCTTTGCTTTCCATGGAAACAATTGACTAAATAGTAGTAATAATAGATTGAAGTTAAGTCAGAACTATTTTCCTCGTGGGAACGATCCCAACCTTATTAGTTGGGTTCTTTACTTGATACGACCGCTTTAATTCTTATTTGAGAAGTAAGTTTCAGCGTATCACTAGGTTAGGTATTAGGCTTTTTCTTGAGTTAGTTACTAGTTTAGTGTCACCCGGTTAGGTCTTAGGTTGTCGGGTTCACTAGTTAGTTTGTTTCGGTTAGTCCTAGGTTAGTTAGAGCCTATAGTTTTTTAGGAATCTCAGCCACACATGTCTTGACCCCCACATGTGCGCCTTCCCCTAACCGCCCTTATTGAATTATTGCAGATGTGCTTGCACGTGGGCTGCACATGTGCTTGCACATACGTTGCTGCTCATTTATTGTTGTCCCAAGGATCCTTACTATATCCTATGGAACTTCTTACTCTAGATGATCAATTTAAATGATCATGTGTTATGGTACCTAGGCTTGACACTTGGATGCCTAGTACATAATGTGTTAAGTTGAGAATCAATATTTTAGCTTAGGGTGTTCTGCAGGTACAATTCTTAAACATGCTTGGGTTATATTTGAAATACTTGTGTATACCTAGAAAATTGGCTAACACCCTTAAATCTATATGCACTAATATGCCCAATATTACTCAATATTAGGCATTGGGATGCCTATGTACCCCCAATACCTATTCTCAAAACTTAAGAGACTCTTCACTAAACGACTACATTTTCTGGAGTGTTACAACTTAACCTTAGTCTATTCACACTCTGAAACTGAATGTGTGGAAGTGGGTTTAGGATTCACTCTCTTGAGTTGAACCCATGAAAACAATCTACCCACAGACCATCGATTCAGTACTTTTGGTTTCAAGTCCTCTCTCTTGAGCATGCCGAAAACACTAAGCTAAGATTGCATTTTCAACTACAACCCATTAAATTCAACCAGAATCACTAAAGATATCACTTTCAAACAACAAATAAATAATCAATTCGTAATACTCATAATTTATATCAACCCATAATCACATAATCACATCCAAATAATTGAGATTTTAGCTAAACCTAGTAAATTGCAAGAAATTGATACTAACTATTGTTTCCATCAACTGGGCACGATTGATATTGTCTTTACACAGGTTTACAATGAAGAATCTTCAACACCCACTTCTAATTTCTTGGAATTAGAAATCTTCTAAAGCTAAGGAAAAATGTCTCAAACTAAATACAAGGTTCAAAACTAGAATGGTAATTCTCTATCTAATTACTCAATGTCTAGATTGTAAACAAAAAATTTAAAAACGTGTTTATACTTGGAAAAAAGTGTGTTGGAAAGGATAATTCAGCGCAATAAGTGGAATCGCCGATTCATTCAGCGATCCGCCTTTTGTCATTTGTATCTCCATTTTGATTTTGCCTTTAGCATCCTTAACATTCTGTAAGTTTGGGCGATATAGCCATGAATCATAGAACCGTTTGGCAACATGTCAATTCTCGATCTTCAACTTGATTTTCTCCTTCAGGGCTTAGCACGCTAGAACATATGGCGAGACCAATGCCATTCGGCGACACGCCTTATGGGTTATGCGATCATCAGGCCTTCTTTTCTTTATTATGTGAGCTACCTTGTTCGTTGTTGCTTTTTAGCGTCCATGCTTTGTTCCTAACTTTAAATCAATGAAATTCAAGGATTTATATCAATTACAGGAATAAAATAAGCATTTAAGGATTCTAAATATATTAAAATAAAGTCCTAAATGAGTCCAAATCGTGGACTCATCAATGATCTAGTATATCGTGACGAATAAAAGAAACAAAACTTAACCTCTTTTCCTAGGTACTTGAAAATGGCCGAATATTATCAAAAGGTTTGGGTACAAGATCTCTATAAGGACTATGAAAAGGCCTTCCTCCTAAAGACAAACTAAACACTCTCGAATCTTTTGGAAAAGGAGGAAAGTGTGTATTTTTCCACGTAGGTGACATTAACAATATTTTGGGTACCAAAAAAACTAGAGATGGTTACTACAGGCTCCGATTTAAATAAGTCCTAGTTGGACTCAAGAGGTAATTAGCACCGCTCATTCTTGATATCTCCTCGCCACTTATGGTCAATCGAGCATAGATAGAAAATGAAGATATGAAAATCTCCTCCATATATTGGTTCGTCTTCATTAGCAGCAATGTCATGCCATCCTAGAATGATCCATTCTCTAGCATCCGGAGGTTTTATTAGTTGATAGCATCAATGATCAGACCAAGATCCATGTTATTAAGGAGAAGCTGATGTGAGATCGTAAGGAAAAACCCTCTCTTCATTTCCCAGTCTTGATCATACAACTATGTGAGTCTATGGGGTTGTTTTTTTGGGAGAGGACACATATCTAGATTACCTCCGCCTCATCCAATGATATTTGGAAGTAGAGGCATATTACTTGATGGATGATTTGGCTCGGAGGAAGAAATAACCATTAGACACTAACCATTTGGTTGATGCTACTACAACTGAGGCTTGTGCCTCACAGCCCACTCCTTTTATTGAGCAATCAGGTAACCCTCAGCCTCATTCTACTCCTAATAGTTCCTTTAATCCTTCCACATCTGGTGCACCTACCCCCGTATCTCGACCTCCCTTGACCCAAGCGTTGATTTATCAAATGGGAAACCTTTCTTGGTCTATTGATGCTAGAGCACCCAAGGTAGAGATTGAGATGTCCATGTATGTTTGTGGAGAGGTCTATTGAGAATTTATTTCTCCCAGTTGGAGGTCAAATGGTGAAATATCATAACACTTTCGAATCATATGGTGAGAGGTTAGATGACCTCACCTCTAGAATAGAGGATTTGGAGAAGAGCTAGGGTAGCTCAACTGAGTTGAGAGTGATCGGGGGGTACGTACTTTGAGGGCTAATGTCAACCAACTGAGGTCTACTAATATTTTGATACTTTGGAGTTATTTCCCTTTTCTTGATGTGCCTGAGATAGTCTTTCCTTCTAAATGAAGAATAGATACACCTAGTGGTGTAGGTGAGTAGCCTATTGAATATGACACTGATGAGGATATTGGAGAAACGGATGACGATGAGCATTGAATTACTAACACTTTGATGGATCTATATGATATTAAGGTGACAGTGGTGCTGGATATGATAGAGAGATCTTATGTGGAGACCTCCAAATTTGGTAAAGGTGGGGTGTCTTAAAACCCTACTATTGCTCCTTCAAATTATACAACGCACTGATGCCAAGGTTGATGCTACCCTACCCACTATTTCTCCTACTTTATCGATCACTTATGCTCGAGTTGGTGCCATCCGTCTAATACTCCATTGTAAGCACTTCACAGTTTAGCCTATTATGGGACCTTAATATAAGTCTTTGCCCATTCTTTTAGTTTATACTGCATTCAGTACACAAATTTTTTATTTTGGTGGGGTGAGAGAGTCCGTTCTTATATTCTCCTTTATATTTATATTTTTAGTTTTGGTTGTAATAGTTGTTGGTTTGATTCATTTAGCCTCTCTTTAATTTTTTTCCCATGAGTTTGGTAGTGTTTAAATGATTGATCTTTCATTGTTGATATTTGAGGATCTATTATATTTAATATTGATGTCTTAGTTAGTGATTTTATTGAAAAATGTGTTTGAATTTTGCTAGAATAAATTGGTGTGGCTTTGCTTTTGAATGATCTTTTGATTTATATGTTGTCTAGTTGCAAATTAATGTGAGCCTTGCAATGAACATCACACACAAGCTTTTTGATTGTGCAGAGATGTGCGAAAGAATCGTGCTTAAAGGTCCATATGTGATGAGGTCTTACTTGAAAGCATGCTTGTTGAATCCTTAAATTTTCAATAATAGTCTAGCTTTGGCGAATGCAAGAAATGATCATGGGCACGAATTTTGAGTGGAAAGCCAAATGTTTATTCTTTTTGTGTCTACCTTGTAACAGTGTGCAACCACTTTTGCATCATTTGAGCATAAACCATTTTTTGTCAATATTAATGAAATCTCTTGAACAAGATCGTTCCTAACATCTAAAATATAAATCCTTTTCTATGGATTTTTTGTATGAATAGCACACTCATGACAAAAGTCTAAGTTGGGGGTGCGAAAAGGAAGAAGGAAAGAAAGTCAAGTGGAGGAAAAAAAGAAAAAGTGAGACTAAAACTTTGCATTTGTTCACAAAAAGCAAGAACCCCGACTAGTCTTTTCTAGTTATCTTCTAGAACTACATGACCTACATTACCTATATTCAAGCAAGAAGATGACATAGGTAAGAAGAATTTTGAGGAAGTGCACACCAAAATAATTTTTTTTTATTTTAGATAGGGATGGCAATGGGGTGGGGGATGTAGGGTGGGGCAGGTTCGGTCAAATACGGTGCAGGGCGGGTCTAAAATAAAATCTTTAATTTTGTGTTGGAGTGGGTGTGGGTGTGGGTTGGGGTATATCTTTTCAACTCCTATAGATAAATAGAAATTAGGGATCCATCGACCATTTTTATCTCTCTAAGTCGCTAATTGCGACAAGATGAGTGATTGGTGACAATGACAACTCCATAGTCGAAGCTAGATCGACGGGTCTATATTTCATGCGAGATTCTTTTTATGTCTCTATACTCTATAGATTAGAGCTCCTTCTTCATTTCTCGTGAGTCACTTGTTATCCGTCACGACAATACGATGTTAACTCCATAACCGAAGTTAAAAGGAGGGTCTCTCTCGCGCAAGAGTTTTCTTACGCTCTCCAGATTAGGTAATACTCTTAACTGTGATTTGTGTACATTTTATTTTAATTTTATTTTACCTTCTTCTACAAAATCAATTTGCAATTAATATGGATGTGCAATAGAGAAGTAAATATGGTGTTAGGGCTCCAATTTTGATTTGTTTGAACGTGATAGTGAATCTGAGTGTTGGTGCCAACATGGTTTTCTAAAGTGATTGAGTATTAATTATTTTTGACATATATTTGAAGTCTATTATGTGATTTCGATTTCCAACTATGATTTTTGTCGTGGCTAATAATTACGTTAATTAACTACAAAATTTAAGTTATAGACATTTGAAAATTCTTATTTTTAAAAAAAAAATAATATTTCATTGTGACAAAACCATAGGCTAAATAGTGACAATAATACAATCGTCACCAATTTGATTGAACTACTAGTGATAAAAATGATTTCCCTAACATACATAGAAAGAACACATACTTTTACATTACTTCACATATAGATAGATACGAACATATTTCACATAAGTCAACTACACAAATTATTATAACACTTCAAGTAGTGCCGACAAGACCATGATCATCATATTACATAATGTAACGCCAACAAGGACACATAATTTCACATCCATAAGTGGAAAATACCAATCACATTGATGACTAATTAAATAAAATAAAAGGAATTAGGGTAGCATACCCCACTCCATATCATCACTTCGATTTCAAGGCTAAAACATCCAATTTGATATCATAAGGTCCTTACCCATTGCCATAACCAACAATTTAATACAATTATATCAATAATCAATGAAACTAGGTCAATTCATTACATACTCATCAATATAATACAACCTAGATATCAATTAAATACCATTATTGTATCATTATATAGACCATAGAAAACTACATTAGAATTCATAAGCCTTAAGTCAACATCAATTCAATAAGCCTAATATTCAATAAATCTAATAAAATATTAAATACTCAATTGATCAACTTGAAACAGCCTATAAAAAATCAACCATAATCTATACATGAAGCAAAAGCCGATAACAATCTCCACTTGAATTCTTCAATCTCAAAGGATGATCACATGATCCATATTTTGGTCAAATTGAGAGATTTGTGAATGTCAAGGGTTCATGGAGAATTTCATTAGAAAACATCGATTATACATCAATTACATCATATCTTAACGTTTGAAAACCATTTATGCAAGAACCAAGACTTAGAGTAGAAATGAATCACAAATAAACACATAAAACTACATATAGGGCACATACGTGACTTAGTCGTTGAACGTCTTGGTCGTCCCTTGACGTTTGACTTCCAATTCACCTAAACATTTAGACATTGCCTTAATACTATATAATATACCTATTTAGGACCTTAAAAAATCACAACAAGTATGTTAGACTCTAGCTTTACCTAAGTCATTTTTGGGGTCTTACAGTCATTTGTGAGGTCTTACATTCTCCCCCACTTGGACAACATTCATCCTCGAAAGACACTTTCTACTCTCCGAACATTTCCAAGAATATATATTCAACTAGAAGCTCATGACCATACCATATAACACATTTTTAATAAGAAAACATAAGCTTCACATAGTCAAGAGATTTACAAAACAACAAGAAACTAGAAAACATTCTATAACTCATTATGCTACAAAACTCACATGCTTCACTCCAAATAAGAAAAACTCATTTTATATTCAAAATTATATTCATATACATCAGTTCTAAACACAATACAACAATTTTAGACAAAAGAATGGATTAGTAAAATACAAAAGTTAAAATTGAGAAGACAGTACCTTACAGTAAATTTTGGATTTTTTTTCAAAAATGCAACTTTTAGGCAATTCATGATAGAAACATACTAATATGCAAGTTAACATCATACAAAATATCTTATAAAATAATCATATCTTCATAAAATACACAATGCAAGGAATCAATGAAATTTAATTTCAACAAAACTCCTAAACATCAAGCACATGAAGCATGCTTCTAGGACTTTCTATCCCACCTACTAAACATACTCCCCCACTTCCCCCACTTAGAAGGAACTCATATCACTAAAATAAAGATGCAAGGACTTATCCTCATTATAATCATCATTCTCATCCGGCTTCTCTCCTCTAGTACAGAGTGCTTAGAAACGCCTCTTATTTGGAGAATCATCCTTTGGAACATTTGGAGCAACCCTTTTTTCCTCTAGAAGAATTGTTAGGACAATCTTTAACCTTGTGTCCGTCCTTACCACAACCATAGAAAATCCCGGTACCCCTTAAACACTCACCATAGTGCCTCTTTCCAAAAGTTTCACATGTCAGTTTGCCATATTGAGAACCACCTCCTTTCTCCAATTTCAGCTTAGCACTCTTAGATTCTTCTTGTGTTTGAGCCCTTTTCTTAAACCTAGTTTGATCTTGGTCATTACGAACCACTCATTTTTAAGTTTCTAGACATCCTTTTAATTTTATACTCTTCAATTGATTGGGCATACACCATGAGTCTATCTAGGGACATATCATCATGTAGCATTATCGTACGACACTCTTCCCTCACTAGATCGGCGACACCCATCACAAAACAACTCATTTCCTCCCTTGGATTAGACACAAGAGATGGGGCACGTCTAGATAATATTAAGAACTTCAAACAGTATTCCTCAACACTCATATGACCTTGCTTGAGATTGATAAACTCCTCTACCTTAACTTCCCTCCTCTCACGGGGAAATTACTTACCAAGAAAAGCTTCCTTAAGTTCTTCCCAATCAAAAGGAGCCGACTCCACCGACCTATTGTCCTTCCAGTGAGTGTACCATATTTGAGATACATCCCTCAATTGGTACAAAGACAACTCTGCCTTCTCACTAGATGTAACTCTCATAACACTCAACGCCTTGTACACTCCATCTAGGAATTCTTGGGGATCCTCTCCCACCTTAGAGCCAAGAAAGATAGGAGGATTCATACTCACAAAATCACTTAACCTAGACGTCATAGTGCTCTCCACAACATTCACCCTAGGAACCATAGTCAAATTCACTTGAGTAGTTACGGCATGAGCTAAAGCAACAAAAGTTTCTCTAACATCACCATGACTCAACTCCGAGGGAACCACCGGAATATCATTACTTCCTTCCACAATAGGGACATGATCATCTTGAGTACCTTGAGGGACTTGGTCAACTTCCTAAACTTGAGGAGAAACCTCCGCTATCACCTCATTCTCCTCAACTCTCCTAGTCCCTATCCTCCTCGTATTCATCTTCCTAGAAACAGAAGGAAAACCATTAGAAAAGAGTACGCATAACTTTTAATCTATGACACGACATAGGAGTAGAGAAGAAGTGAAACTCAATCGTCCAATAGCCTCTTGACCATAGATGTGTCGCGACCCACACCGATGGTCAAGAGTCTATTAGACGTGACTTGATGAGACTTTTTGATTCCTAAAACTACTTTCATATCCTATGCTCTAATACCAAGCTTTGTCACATCCTTAAACCACACCCTATAAGTTAGGGTAAATCTCGGATTGTAACCGGCGTACTTGACCTTTCAGAGGTCTTGTACAAGCCCTTACATATCATTCATCGCATATACATAATAAAAAGTAGTGCGGAATTAAAACTTTTCACAAAACATTTCATAGTCTTCAAAAACTCTTTGATATAAAGTCATAGGAAATACTAAGTCTCAATCTCATCAAACTTAAGACACAAGAACACTTTTGGGAAACGACCCATACACAATACTAATATAAAAATACTTTGTCTATTACAATACTTCAATAAGAAACATAAAAGATATCTTTTCCCTCAAATCAATTGAGGAAATACTTAGACTTCACTTGAATGATGATATGATCACATGCTTTACTTCCCAAATGCTCCTCACCTACCAACAACTATAGAGATAAATAAAAGCATGGATTAGTACAACCACACGACTAAGTATGGCATAATACATGAAAATCATGAAAATGAACATTTATTAGAAATATGCATCTTGTCATTCAAAAATCATATTATAATCATAAGAGAAACATTTAACAACTTAGGAACACATAAGATAACATTTAAACAATTAATTACATTTTTGAGCCAACTTAACCATAAGCTCAACTCACTGTACAGTGAAGGAATTCACTATTACAATGAAGTTGTCTACTTCTTCCTTAGAAACTTGATATCATGTAATCATCACACTAAAAGCCATCATATGACTCACTTAAGCAATACAAAGAGAGACCGCCCATACAACCTGTCTAAGCATACCTAAATGACCCGCAACAATTCTTATAATAAGACAGGTACACACATACAAGACATCAAATACATAAACATATTATAATATGACATTCCCTTACTAAAGTCTATCAAAATACTTACCTAACTAAATCAAGAAGATAACGTCCATGATTGACCTCTTCAAAACTGGCTAAATAATCCTTAAGAACTCCTGAGTTTTGATCATGTCCACATAATCAACCAATTTCCCTAACTAGATTCATTCATAAGACTCATCTAGGTAAGATACGAAATGATCATTCCTACGCCCCCTTCACACCTTAACTAGACAACCCTTAACTACTCTAGATGAGTACTTATTCATTTGACATACTTTCTTTACGTAAGTCATTAGCTCATTAGTTCATTTAGGAGACGTACAACACATAAAGGACATTCAAGTAATGGTCTGGGATAAGGCCTAGGATCTCCAAATAACACCTTCAAATCCTATTGTGCAATGTCTAGATAATGTCTCGTACCACCACCTAAACTTTATAGAATTTCACTAATGGTAATAGATATTCCACATAATGAGAATAGGAAATAACCTACATAGACCATGATAGGAAGGCATATAATTCAAAGTTCTAACTTACTCTGATAATGGTGTTATACTTGCCAATGGTAGAACTTAGACACATCCCATGTAGGCATATGGTTAAGGAATATGAAGGGCATGCTTTGTAATCTAGTCTCATTTTTTTTAACTAGAATAACTTCCCTTACCATAGTCACTCGGTGCTAGCCTTCTTTCTCATATAGTAATTTACACTTACGGTTCAATGGCTACAAGAAGATCATAACCCAATCAAATTTACCCTACCAAAGAAAGGTCCACTAGGGCTACCTCCCAATGGCGACAAGAAGATAATCATGACATTCCTAAGAATAAATATGATACCGTTCTAGCCAATTAACCTTAAGTCTATTATTCCTTTACTTTGAAGGATACAATTATGGCTTATGACTTCAACATTCATAACCTTACCACTAGGTTCAAGGTTTCACATAAGAGACCCTCTTAATTTCATTTAAGGTCACATCTAATTCATACGTTCAAGACTAAGAGACTTTAACATCCTATGTCAAGACATCACATATTCTCCTTCATTCATACATCAAGCAAGGGACACAAGTCAACCAAGACAAGACACCACATACTTCACTTTAACTCATAATACCTGTTATTCTAGAAGCACATGTCATCTTCAAGTCATCCTATAAACTATCACATCATCATCAATACGACAAACATAGACTCACATATTCATCAATCCATTACAACCAATATATCAATTCTACAATTATTACATCAATCAATAGCCTATGTGAAACTTCATTAGAATTCCTCAACATTAGATCAATATCAAGTAACTCATAACTTAGTTAAAAACTAGGGTTAATCCAATTCATGGGTTCATAGGTTATTTTAGTTTAAAATCATCAATACAATAACAATTAAATCATTAGTCAATGTTTAGAAACCATTAATGCAAGAACCCATGGAACAGATCATAAAATTGGATAACTCAACTTGAGAACTTTAGAAAACATCTTGGGAAGTTGTTCTCTTTGATGAAGAGAGTTTAAAGGATATAAATACATACCTTTATGAAGATAATTATTTAATTTGATGAAGAATCTCCACTCCTTGAGTTTTTACTCCAATGAAGTTCTAGAGAATTTCTAACAGATTTGGTGTTTTGATTGGGAAGAATGAAACTTCTAAGTGTTAAACACTTATATACACACTTAAAGTACCCAAAAGACCCTTAAGGAACCTCCAATACTCTTATTTGGAATTGGGATGAAATTACAAGTTCACCCCTCACTTGGCAGTGAACTGCACTCAGGGACAATGCCCATCGTTGGTTGGCAGTCGACAGACCGTTTGTCCACAAATGGACCATCCTGTCCTTCCGTCATTGGGTTTAGAGAAACCCATCGACGGGGCATCGGCTGAACCATAAGTCGTCGATTGCCTTAGTCGTTTAGGCATGTCTTGGACAGTCTTGGCACCAACTTTGGGTCCTTCCTCAACAACCCGTGGATGGTCCTTGGGGATGTTTTCCCGGATGTTTCCAACCCAAACATGACCGTATACAAGTTTAGAACCTCTTATATGAATTTCACCAAAAATGAACCCGTAAAACTCGACGAAACATGCCTAGACCCACAAGGTCGTTTCAAGGCAACACTTTCAAACGTCATGAACGTTTGACCTCCCAACTTCTCAAAAGTCGAAACACTGACTATATACACAATATTAAATCATATAAGGATATTTAACATAATGAAACACACTAGGCACATAGGGGACTTAGTTATCAAACATCTTAGTTGTCCCTTGACGTTTGACTTCTAATGCACCTAAACTCTTAGACACTACGTGAATACCATATAAAAGACCAATTTAGGACCTTAGAACATCATGACAACAATGTTAGACTCTATTTCACCTAAGTCATTTGCGAGGTCTTACATAAGACACACAAGTCTAGTCTCAATCGAATCACATATAATACATCAATTAAACATCATCATCAATTACAATCCATCATCATAGAAATAAAAGATTAAGATCACAAAGTCTTACCACATAGCCTTCATAAGCCCTTCTTCAAGATCTTACCATAAATCCATCACAATTATCCAATAATCCACATTACCATCACCATAATATAGTGATTTAAACAATAACATAATCAATTCAATCAACCCTAATCATCTGAGAGTCTAATTCATAACTAGGATTAGGGGAAAATGTTCATCCATGAATTCTATAAGAATTAGATCCAATCCCAATAGTACATGATAATAGGCAGTCAATGAATGAAATAGAATAGCTAGCATAAGTCAAAAAGTTAATACATTCATCACTCTTCATCAATTCATTAGCAAGAACCAAGATTTGAAGAAATTGGTGAAAGGACATGGACTAAACAAAGTTCCAACAAATCAACATCAATTACTCAACAATATACACTTAATTAGTCATAGGTAATCACAACTCGTCATAATCAATCATCAATTTAAAGTTTAGAATAAAACCTATTTGTAGAGGCAAACCCTAAGAATTGGGTGATTTAGAAATCAACTTTGAAAGGACCTCTTGGGTAAAGGAATCCCAAGATTTAAGAACCCATACCTTAATGAAGCTTCATCCACAAAAGTTGAGTATGAAACATGGAGACTATGTCTTCTTCTTCAAGCTTCTTAGTTCCTTTAATGGAGGATGAATAGAGAGAGAAAGTAGAGAAAGATGAGAGTTTTTGGGTTTTGATTTGAGTGAGTTAATGTGAGGTAAAACTAACTTAAAATTAATATATAACCATCCCCTAAAATACCCAAAAGACCCTCACTTAAGTTGACCCTTTAGTGAAGTCAAAATTGAATTCTAATTCAAGATTTTTCATCGGGAAACGAGTATGCATCGTGGTGCTGTTCCCACATGATTTCTGAAATAAATTTTTGAACCATTGGATTAACCTACGTGTCCGTGTCACAGACCAAGAATTTTGCTCACGGTGAACCATTTCTGCGACGTGGACTGGTTTCATGCTTGGACAATTGAGTGTCTTGCTTGGCCAAAGGTGGGGTCCCTTTGCGGACCCTAGGGAGATCCTTGGTGGCTCGAACCTAGAAGTTTAGACCCTATATGCATCATTTTACTTATTTAAAGTCTTCTTAAGTTTTTTAGACTTCATATAACACTTCTAAATCTTCACAAGACCTAAGGACGTTTACTAGTTTAAGTTGCACTGATTTTCGGACATCATGGTCGTCCCTTGATGTTTAAGCCTTTTCATGTGAACTCATTTTTGGCACAAACCTATACCAAAAATTCATCTATTTAGAAACAAGTCAAATGCACATTATTCATCATTTTTCTTAATACGAGGAACTACTAACCTCAACTAGGAAAAATATGAGGATAGCGGGACTTCATGTTGGCCACGACCTCCCATGTTGCACCCTCAACTAGCTGGTTTCTCTATAGAACTTTCACGGAGGCCACCTCTTTGTTCCTCAACCTTTTGACATGATGATCTAGGATCTCATCCGGAACTTCTTCATAAGGAAGGTTCTCATCCGACCCTAAGCCTTCAATAGGGAGAATAGACACCACGTCGCCTATATATTTCTTGAGCATAAAACATGAAACACCGGAAGAACCAAATCTAGTTCACTGTGTAGTTTCAACTGATAGGCAACTTTTCTTACCCTTTGCAATACTTCATAAGGACCAATATACTGGGGATCTAACTTCCCGTTTCTAACTAATCTCATCACCCCTCTCATAGGTGAGATATTTAAATAGACCCAATCACCTATCTCAAACTCAAGGTATCTTCTTCTATAGTCGGTATACTATTTTATCCGACTATAGGTTGTTTTTAACCTATCCCTTATAGATCGAACTTTATTACTAGCCTCATACACTAACTCAGGACCAAAGAGTGAATACTAACCAACCTCAAACCACCCAACCGAAGATCTACACTTTCTACCATAGAGGGCTTCGAAAGGTGCAATAGCAATACTCGAATGGTAGCTATTATTATAAGAAAGCTCAACCAATGGAAAGTGATCGTCCTAATTTCCTTTGAAATCAATAACACAAGCTCTTACCATATCTTCTAGGGTTTGAATGGTACGTTCTGCCTGACCATTCGTTTGGGGATGAAAAGTGGTGCTAAGTTTCACTTAAGTACCTACACCATCATCCCACCAATTAATATCTCTAAGGTCATAATATATCTTTGTGCCACCCGGATGAATAGAATAACAAGAATCGTGGGCTTCTTCTTGAATTAGATTTCTCAAATCATCAACATCTGGTACACACTGCCTTCCATTGTGCCTCAGAACACCATCCTTTATTTAGGAGAATGACGAATTAAAATTACCAATTACCGATTCTTTCAACTCCATAAATGTAGGATCAAGGTGTTGCTTAAAATTCACCTCAACCACTAAAGATGACTCAGAGTTATGATGTACCATTAGACTCCCATTTGGAGAATCCTCTAGTCGAACAACCGATTGGGAGAACCTATGAACGTCTTTCACTAGGTCTTTCTTACCTTTCTTAACATGAGACACACTACTCATGGTCATACGACTTAAAGTATCCCCAACCACGTTAGCCTTGCCAGGATGGTATAGGACACTCACGTCATAATCCTTCAAAAGTTCTAACCACCTTATTTATCAGAGATTCAACTTCTTTTGAATGAAAAAACATATTGAAGACTCTTGTAGTCAGTATAAACATCAACATGAACACCATAGAGATAATGACTTCATATTTTCAAAGCAAATACCTCGACCACTAATTCAAGTCATAAGTGGGATAGATCTTCTCATGCACCTCGAGTTGCCTAGAAGTGTAAGATATCACCTTTCCATGTTGCATAAGGACACACCCCAAACCTACCCGGGAAGAGTCATAATAGACCACAAAACATTCATTGCCCTCACGTAAGGTCAACACCGGAGCGAAGGTAAGCTTATCTTTCAAATCTTTAAGGCCTTCATCACAAGCCTCCGACCACTAAAACTTAGCCTTCTTTTGGGTTAAAGTTGTCTAGGGAGAAGCATTGGTTGCAAACCCGTCAACAAACCTTCTTTAGTACCCGGATAGACCAAAGAAACTTCTTATGTCGATGGGGGTTATAGGTCTAGTTTCTAACCGCTTCTATCTTATTCGAACAACCTCTATACCCTACTTGAGATAATATGACAAAGAAATTCAACCTATCTCAACCAAATTTCACACATAATATACTTATCATAGAGTTGTTGTTCCTTGAGGACTTGCAATGCAGCCCTCCAATATCCCATATGCTCATCCTCACTCTTACAATATACCAAGATATCATCAACGAAGACAATAACAAAAGCATCAAGGTAATCTGGGAACACTCTATTCATTAGGTCCATAAATTCCTCGGGGCATTATTCAACCCAAAAGACATCATTCGGAACTCATTGTCACCATACATAGTACGGAAAACCATTTTAGGAATGTAAGACCCCGAAAATGATATAGGTTAACTAGATCCTAACATGTTGATAATGATTTTATAAGGTCCTCAATAGTTTTTTTATATCGTATTGAGGCAGTGTCTAATAGTTTAGGTGCATTGGAAGTCAAACGTCAAGTAATAACCAAGACGTTTCATGACTAAGTCACTTATGTGTCTCATATGTGGTTCCATGTGTTTATGTGTGATTCATGAGGGATTAAGGTCCTTAAATTGAATTTATTATGACATATATAGGAAGTGTGTCAAGTTTCGTGGAGTTTGGAGGTCAAACGTCCAAGAACATCCATGATGTTCGAAAGTGTTGCCTTGAAATGACCTTGTGTGTCTTAGAATTTTTCGTTGAGTTTTACATGTTAGTTTTGAATGAAATCCATGTGATAGGTGTTAAAATAGTACATGTTCATGTTTGGGTTGGAAACTTTCGGGCAAACATGCACAAGGACCAACCAAGGGTCCTTGAGGAAGGACCCAAAATTGGTGCCAAGGTAGCCCAAACCACGGAGGCACTCGACACCCAGTAGGTCAATCGACTCCCCGTTGGTTGGGTATTGTCGGTTAGAAATTAAAATGGGGACAGGAGGGACCAAGTAAAATTCTCATTCCCAGACCACGGACCAGCAGGAGGGTCCGTTGGTCAAGGGACGGTCCGTAGGTCGCCTTCCATCTGTGAAGTTGTGTTCTGTTAAGTTGAAGGGTGAAGTTGAAATTCATTCCACTTCCGATAAGAGTATTGGCGGTTATTTAGGGGTATTTTGGGTATTTTAAACATGTATATAAGTGTTTAACACTTAGAAGATTTCATTCTTCCAAATCAAAACCCCAAAATCCCTTATAAATTTCCTAAGACTCAATTGATGTCCAAAGTCAAGGAAGAGCTTGGTGTGACAAATTGAGTGGAAATTCTTCATCAAAGTGAAGAATTATCTTCATAAAGGTATGAATTTTTATCCTTTAAACTCTCTTCATCAAGGAGCCCCAATTCTCAAGATGTTTTTTTTTTGTTTCCAAAGTTGAATTGTCAAATTTCATGATTCTGCCATGGGTTCTTACATCAATTGTTTTTAAACATTTTTATGGATAAAATTTTTATTGTATTGATGATTTTAACCTAAATTACCTATGAACCCATGAATTGAATAAAACCTAGTTTTTACTAAGTTGTGGGTTATTTGATAATGATCTAATGTTGATAAATTCATATGTAGTTTTATGTGGGCTATTCATTGATGTAATAATTGTAGTAAATTGATATTTAGGTTGTATTTTAATGATGATTTGTAGTAATTTAACCTAGTTTCATGAATATTATTGAATTGTTGGTTACGACCATGGGTAAGGGTCTAGTGATATCGAATCGAGTAATTTGGCGTTGGATTGAGGTGTTGAGGATGATGTGGTGCTAAGATTTCCTATTTCCTTTATTTTCATGTTATTTACACTTCAATTATATTTTGATTATTATGGTCAACTTATAGTGGAGGTGTTATGTGTTTTTCTTGCAATTGATCTGGCATCGTTTGCGTTACTTGATGTATCATCATGATCGTGGTCTTGCCGTAAAACTACTTAGAGTAATATGTCTATTTGTGTAGTTTGATTATCTTAATCATGACTACAACTATATGTAAGTGAAGTCATATATGTGTTCGTCTATTCATGTCATCTTAGATGATCATGTTAGGCTATTACTTTGACCTTATGTGTCTAGTCTTAGGGTTGAGTCTTAGTTATTCCTAATTGACTACATGAGTCTATATTGGTCACATTGATGATGGTATGATATTTGATAGGATAACTTGAAGATGATATGGTTATGTTGATGTGTTTCTATAATGACATGTATTGTGAGTTAAAGTGAAGTATCCGGTGTCTTTTCTTGGTTGACTTGTGTCCCTTACTTGACGTATATATGAATATGAATATGTGATGTCTTGATTTAGGATGCTAAAATCTCTTAGTCTTGTATGTATGAATGACATATGACCTTAAATGATTTTATGAGTGTCTTTTATGAGAAACCTTTAACCTAATGGTAAGGTTATGAATGTTGATGTCGTAAGCCGTAATGGTGTCCTTCAATGTAAACGAATTGTGAACTTAAGGTTAATTGGCTAGAACAACATCATATTAATCCTTAGGGAAGTCATCATGAGCTTCTTGTCGCTATTGTGAGGTATCCCTTGTGGACCTTTCTTTTGTAGGTTAAATGTGATTGGGTTATGAATTTGTCATGTAACCCTTTTATGTGAACCTAACCTGTGAATTACTCTATGAGAAAGAAGGTTAGAACCGAGTTAGTATGGTAAGGGAAGTAGTTGTAGTTAAAGAGTGAGACTAGATTACAAGCATGCCCTTCATATTTCTTAACCATGTGCCTACATGGGATGTGCCTAAGGTCTACCATTGGGAAGTAGAACACCCTCATCGGAGTAGGTCAGAACTTCGGATTCCATGTATTTCTATCATGGTTTATGTCAGTTATTCCCAATTCTTATCATTTGTGATATTTACTATCATTGCATAACAGGCTTTGAAGGTGTTAGTTAGAGTCCCTAGGTCTTGTCCAAGACCATTACTTGAATGTCCTCTATGTGATGTTTGAGTCTCTTAATGAATTAATGAGCTAATGAACTAATGACTTGTGTTATGAAGTACATAAATGAATGAGTACGTAATCTAATGTGACTTAAGTATTCTTTAGCTAAAGTGTTAAGTAGGCATAAGGGATGATCTCTTCATGTCTTATCTTTGGATGTCTTGAGAATGGCTCTAGTTAGGGAAGTTAGTTGATTTTGTGGATAAGATCTAAGCCTTAGGTAGTCTTAAGGATTGCTTAGGTAATCTTGAAGAGGTCAATCATGGATGTTATCTTCTTGATTTACTTAAGTAGGTATTTTTATAGCATTTGGAAGGAGAATGTTATATTATCTATATGTTGATACACTTGGTGAGAAAGATTCTATCCTAGGTAGTCTATTTGATCTCTTGAGTGTGTGTGCAAGGGATTGTATGGGTGGTCGCTTCACAACTCACTTAAGTGAGAATTAGAGTCACCTTTGGTAGAAGAATCTTACATTGATATTTATGATGTCTTGTAATTGTATAGATGTCTCGTTATAAGTGTACTTGATTGTCATTTAGGTATGCTTTTGAAGGTTGTATGGGCGGTCTCTCTTTGTGTTACTTAATTGAGTCTTAGGATAACTTTTAGTGAGAATGCTACATGCTAGGAAGTGATAAAATGGAAAAGGAAGCACTTCACTGTAACAGTGAAGAACTTCATTGTAACAGTGAAGAACTTCATTGTACAGTGAAATAGGTTCATAGTAAAATGACTCAAAAATTACGATATTTGGTTTAATTATTATCTTATGTTTTTAAATGTTGTTATTATGATTAAAATATGATTTTTAAATTAAAAGATGCATATTTCCAATAAATGTCCGTTTTCATGATTTTTATGCATAATTCCATACTTAGAACATATGGTAGGTGAAGAGCTTTTGGTAAGTGAAGTCTTTCACCGTAGAATTGTTCAAGAGAAGTTGAAGTATGTCCTCATTTTATTCGAGGGCATAGATGTCTTTTATGTTTTCCATTTGAATTCTTGTAATAGACTAAGTATTTTGATATCTTGAAATATGGGTCGTGTCCCAAGTATTCTTGTGTCTTAAGAAAATGAGATTGAGACTTATTATTTCCTATTACTATATATATGTAAGAGTTTTTAAAGAATATTAAGTATGTTTGTGTAAAGTTTCAATTCCGCACTACTTTTCACTATGTTTATGCGATGAATGATATGTAAGGCCTTGCACAATACCTTCGAGAGGTTAAGTACGCTGGTTGCAATTCAAGATTGCCCCTAACTTTTAGGGTGTAGTTAACTTATTATATTTTGTATTTTATGAAGCCATGATTAAGTTGTAAGATTTTTTATATGATGTTACCTTGCATACTAGCATGTTTATATCGTGAATTGCTTAAAAGTTGCATTTTTAAAAAATGTGCTTAAAATCACTATAGCACTAAAATTGTTCACAATTTAATTTTGTGAAAAGTGACTAATTGATTCTTTGGTCTAAAATTGTTGTATTGTGGTTAGAACTTATGTATACGAGCATGATATTGAATATAAAATCAGTGTTTTTTTACTATTTGGAAGGAAGCATGTGAGTTTTGCAGCGTAATGAGTTATAAAATTGTTTTCTAGCTTGTTGTTGTGTTGTGAATCTCTTGACTATGTGAAATTGATGTTTTATTATTAGTTATGTGTTGTATGGTATGGTCATGATTTGATAGTTGAATATCTATTCATGGAGGTGTTCAGAGAGGGGCAAGTGTCATTCGAGAAGGAATGTTGTCCAAGTGGGGGAGATTGTAAGACCCCAAGAATGACTTAGTTTAACTAGAGACTAACATGTTGATAATGATGTTCTAAGGTAATAAATAGTTCTGTTATATGCTATTGAGGCAGTGTCTAATAGTTTAGGTGCATTGGAAGTCAAACGTCAAGGGACGACTAAGACATTCGATGACTAAGTCACCTATGTGCCTCATATATGGTTCTATGTTTTTATGTGTGATTCATGATTTTTTAAGGTCCTTAAATGATTTATTATTACATATATAGGAAGTGTGTCAAGTTTCGTGGAGTTTGGAGGTCAAACGTCCAAGAACGTCCATGATGTTTGAAAGTTTTGCCTTGAAATGACCTTGTGTGCCTAAGCATGCTTTGACGAGTTTTACATGTTCGTTTTAGATGAAATTCATGTGAGAGGTGTTAAAATTGTATATGTTCATGTTCGGGTTGAAACGTCCGGACAAACATCCCCAAGGACCAACCAAGGGTCCTTGAGGAAGGACCCAAAATTGGTGCCAAGGCTGCCCAAGACAGCCCAAACCATAGAGGTAGTTGATGCCCAGTAGGTCAATCGACGCCCCGTTGGTTGGGTCTCGTCGGTTGGGACTTATCCAGGGGGAATGAGGGACCAAGTACAAGTCTCATTCCCAGACCACGGACCAGCAGGACGGTCCGTAGGTTGCCTTTTGTCTATGAAGTTGTGTTATGTGCAGCTTCACTGTTAAGTTGAGGGGTGAAGTTGTAATTTCACACCACTTCCAAATAAGAGTATTGGCAGTATAGGGTTATTTTGGGTATCTTAGACATGCATATAAGTGTTTAACACTTAGAAGATTTCATTCTTCCAAATCAAAACCCCAAAATCATTTAGAAATTTCCCAAGACTCCATTGAAGTCCAAAATCAAGGAAGAGATTGGTGTGAAGAATTAAGTGGAGATTCTTCGTAAAAGTTAATAATTAGTTTTATCAAGGTATGGATTTTTATTCTTGATTCATCAAGGAGCCCCAATTCTCAAGATGTTTTCTTATGTTTCCAAAGTTGAATTGTCCAATTTCATGATTCTACCATGGGTTCTTGCATCAATTATTTTTAAAATTTTATTATGGATTAAATTTTTATTTTATTTATGATTTTAACCTAAATTACGTATGAACCCATGAATCAGATAAACCCTAGTTTTGACTAAGTTGTGGGTTACTTGATAATGATCTAATGTTGATGATTTCTTATGTAGTTTTATGTGGGCTATTCATTGATGTAATAATTGTAGTAAATTGATATTTAGGTTATATTGTATTAATGATTTTGTAGTAATTTGAACAAGTTTCATGAATATTTTTACAATTATGTTGAATTGTTGGTTAAGGCCATGAGTAAGGGTCTTGTGATAACGAATTGAGTAATTTGGCGTTAGATTGAGGTGTTGATGATGATGTGGTGGTAATCTGCCCTATTTGCTTTATTTTGATGTCCTTTACACTTCAATTATTTTGTGATTTGTATGGTCCACTTATGGTGGCGGTATTATGTGTTTTACTTGTAATTGATGTGGCCTTGTCGGCGTTACTTGATGTATTATGATGATCATGGCCTTGTCGCCAAACTTCTTGGAGTTATGTGGATATTTTTGTTGTTTGATTATGTGAACCATGACAATGTCTATCTACATGCGAAGTCATATATGTGTTTGTCTATTCATGTCATCTTAGATGATCATGTTAGGCTATGACCTTGACCTTATGTGTACAGTCTTAGGGTTGAGTCTTGGTAATTCCTATTTCACTATATGATTCTATATTAGTCACATTGATGATGGTATAATAGTTGATAGGATGACTTGAAGATGATATGGTTATGTTTATGTGTTTCTATAAGGACATACATTGTGAGTTAAAGTGAAGTATGTGGTGTCTTGTCTTGGTTGACTTGTGTTCCTTACTTGACGTATATATGAATGTGAATATGTGATGTCTTGACTTAGGATGCTGATTCTCTTAGTCTTGTATGTATGAATGACATATGGCCTTTAATGATGTTAAGATAGTCTTTTATGTGAAACGTTGAACCAAGTGGTAAGGTTGTGAATGTTGATGTCATAAGCCGTAATGGTATTCTTCAAAGTAAAGGAATGGTAGAGTTAAGGTTAATTTACTGGAATGACATCTTATTAATCCTTAGGAAAGTCATCATGAGCTTCTTGTCGCCACTGAGAGGTATCACTAGTGGACCTTTCTTTGGTAGTGTAAATGTGATTAGGTTATGAACTTGTTATGGTACCCTTTAATGTGAACCTAACGTGTGAATTACTCTATGAGAAAGAAGGCTAGAACCGAGTGAGTATGGTAAGGAAAGAATTTATAGTTAAAGAGGGAGACTAGATTACAAAGCATTCCATTCATATTCCTTAACCATGTGCCTACATGGGATGTGTCTAAGTTGTACCATTGGTAAGTAGAAAACCCTCATCGGAGTAGGTTAGAACTTCGGATTACATGTCTTGTTATCATGGTCTTTGTCGGTTATTGCCTATTCTCATGATGTGGGATACTTACTATCATTAGAGAAGTTCTATGAAGTTTAGGTGGTGGTATGGGACACTATCAAGACATAGCACAATAGGCTTTGAAGGTGTTAGTTAGAGTCCTTGGTGTTGTCCAAGACCATAACTTGAATGTCCTTTATGTGATGTATGAGTCTCTTAATGAATTAATGAACTAATGACTTATGTTATGAAGTATGTAAACAAATAAGTACCTAATCAAAAGGGACTCAAGGATTCAACGTTTTAAAATTTAAATATTTATTTTTTATCTAAATTAGACATTTTTTTATTTTTATTTTATTATAATACTTTCATATTTTAAAAAAAATTTGAAAACCACAAAAAATAGAGTTTCATTTTGGGATAAGTTTTATTTTTCAATATCTTCAAGAAAAAGAAAATCTATAAAAATATATGTTTTATTTTAATATAGGCTTAATAAATAAACTAGTGTCAGATTAGCTATTTAACTTTTCTTATATTTTTATTGGTTCAGAATAGTTAGCTTATGTGTTTTAACATTATATTAAAAACAAAAACTAACCCATTCAACACACTATCCCACTCTTATCATATTTTCCTCTCCACTCCCTAAAAATTTTTATGTCATTACGCCGCATGTACACCACAACTAAATCACTATACATCTCACAGACACATGAGAATAAAAAAGATCAAAAACAAAAACTCACCCTTATCCCCCCACTTCATACATTCCTGCACTACAAAACAAAAACAAAAATCCAATACCCTCACAAACAACACATACCCACACAAGAAACAAAAATAATACCCTCACATTTTACTCTTTTTTCCACTCACCAAAGACTATCTAACACACCCACACAACTAAAAAATACACACGGTTGGAGGTAAAAAAAAATAATGGTTGATTTTGAGTTTGTAGGTTCCCGATTGTGGATTTTTCTCTTGATTAGTTTATTTCATAAAAGGTAACACTTGAGCTTTATTGTATGACCTAATTTTACATTAAATATGATTTGATTCCAATATTACTTCGACATACGTTTAAGTTTGACTTTATGATATCGAAATATGTGTTCAATTTTTATATCGTTAAAATTTAAAATAAATTTTATATAAAATATGACTTTCTTTAGAACATGCTCAAATGTCCTTTTTTTAAAAAACTTGTTCTTCATTAAAACACGAAACTTGATGTTTTATGTTCTGTAATTAACTGACATTTGGATAAGTCTTAATTTTAATGAATTGAGTTACTTTTTCACTTTGTAAGCTCAATATTATTATTATTATTATTATTATTATTATTATTATTATTATTATTATTATTATTATTATTATTATTATATTATTATTATTATTATGTGATAAAGTAGAAATAAAATGTGCAACTTTGTTTGCATTTTTTAGGGATGAATCTATTCAAAGTATTAAAAAATGAATCTATTCAAAGTATTAATTGACAAGTTTGAGTTAATCTATGCAATTAAACTTTGTCTTTAGTAAGTTGTCACGATTAACTTTTAACAAAATGAATATTTCGTAATTCATTAACTTTACAAGAAGATTCAGGCTTTCAAGTGATTTTGATAGTTAAATTTTTGATAATTGAACTGTTAAGAGCATAATTAGGACGATGATAATAAAAGATAAATATTACTCCCTTTGTTTTATTTTATGTAACAATATAATATTTGATTGGGCTCGGAGTTAAAAAATTAATGAAAGACTTTTAAATGTTTATCAAATTGTTTTTCAAAAAGGTTAACTTCCTTTTTTCTCTCCTCATAAATGTATTATAATACTATGTTTAAAAATAAGTGGGATCAACACGGATAAAAGGTTAATTATATTTTTAAATACTTACCATATAAGAAAATGTGACATTCTTTTTTACACCAACCAACAAAAAATTACATCACATAAAATAAAAAATAAAAAATACTACTTGAAGAACAATACACAAATTTTAGACATAAAAACTTCGATACATAAATAATATGTGGTAAGATTAGAAAGTGTTTGCTACCAATAAAATAAGACGGACTAAAAGCAAGTTTTAATAAATCAAAGACGACGAGAAATACACACTTTTCTAAAGTCCATAAGTATAATATATCTAAAAATTTATTCAAGTCATATAAAAGTTAATTAAGTGACCATATAAAGCCACAGGACTTGAGGGTGTGTGATGGTAAAATCATTTTCTTTTTAATGGAAATTTAAATTAGATGACTTGAAATACTTTTTAAAACATAATTTCAAATAACAATTCTTAATTTAATAAAATAACATCATTTTAAAATATCACTTTAATTTAAAAAATATCTTTTTTTGTCACGACCCAAATCGATGTCGCGACTGGCACCCACATTCACCCTCCTATGTGAGCGAACCAACCCATCTAAACCTTAACATTTCAATATACTATCAACAGAAAATAATGCGGAAGACTTAAACTCATAAGTAAAAACAAATCAAAACTATTATTATTATCCCCAAAATCTGGAAGTCATCATCACAAGAACATCTATCTCAAATTACTAAACTAAGAATGTCTAAAAAGCTAAAAACAAGTAAAAGCTAGTCCATGCCGGAAGTTCAAGGCATCAAGACTTGAAAAAGGAGACCCAGTCCAAGCTAGACGCATTAGCTCACCCTGAATTTCCGATGAAGTGAAGACTGACTTGATCTACTGCTGAGTCGAAGTTGACGGAACGTTTGCTGCATAACACAAATAACAAAGGGAAACATAAAAGTAGGGGGTCAGTACAACCACACGTACTGAGTAGATATCATCGGCTAACTCAAAATAGAAGATAATATATATCAAGTAATATTATAAATCAACTATAAACTCAACATGTAGCTACAACAAGTATCATAATCGTCAATAAATACCATCAAGTTCATTCATGAGGGCTCAAGCCTCATTACCATACTCATTTGGGAATTAAGTTTATTATGTTGAGTATATTATCATCTTTCGAGATTCATTATCTTTCTTCCTCTTGTGTCGGTACGTGACACTCCGATCCCCTACCACTATGTGTCAGAACGTGACACTCCGATCCCCTATATGTGTCGGAACGTGACACTCCGATCCCCTATATGTGTCGGAACGTGACACTCCGATCCCCTATATGTGTCGGAACGTGACACTCCGATCCCCTATATGTGTCGGTACGTGACACTCTGATCCCCTATATCTACGTGTCGGTTCGTGACACCCGTCCCACTAATCCTATGTGTCGGAACGTGACACTCCGATCCACTAATTCTATGTGTCGGAACGTGACACTCCGATCCACTAATTCTATGTGTCGGAACGTGACACTCCGATCCACTAGTCTCATTATATCCGTTCATCAAGCCTTCTCTAAACCAAGGCATCATCAATCCCAATCACTTTAATTCATCAAGCCTTCTTTTATACCAAGGCATTATCATGTATATTATAGATTAAAGTTTCTTTCAAGATTTGGGATTCAATGGTTTTTTATCATGCTTGTTTTATCAACATCACATAATCATAATCATACAAGCATACAATAAGCATATAGACAGGTTTACAATATCATCAACACATATTATTCACTATCAAGAGTTCACTACGAATATCGTAATATAAAAACCATAACCTACCTCCACCGAAGAATTGGAATCAACAAGAATTTCCCAAGCTTGCTATTCTCCTCTCTCTCGATCGATCTGCTCTCTCTCCCTTTCTGTTCTTTCTCTTTTGTTTTATTCAAACCCTCTTTCCTTTACCCTAATTAATCATGTAATTAAGTGTGAAAAAGGACAATAAAACCCCACTAATTTACTTAAGGTTACCCCTTTTAACCCCTAAGAAATTAGACTTGTTAATGTTACCCCTCAATCCTTATAATTAAGGAAAGAATAATCAAAAACGACCCTTAAAACGAGGAAGGAAATCCTAAACTGCCTGGGACTGCACAACCTGTGACGGGCCGTCGTGGGTGCGACGGTCCGTCACACAGGCCGTCGTGCCTCCCAGTTTTCAGGTGGGCTGTGACGGCCCGTCACCCCTGTGACGGTCCGTCCTGCACCTCCGTCCTGACGGTCAGAAACTCGTTTTCTTGCACCAAATTCCCAAAAGTTGAAGTGTTTTGCTACGGGGGCTCACGACGGTCCGTCGTGGATGTGACGGAACGTCCTGCAGGTCCGTCACAATTTACAGAGAGTCGATTTTTCAGTACCCAATTTCAGAACTCTAAGTGTCATGGGACGAAACATCCATGACGGGCCGTCGTGACTACGACGGTCCGTCACTGCTTCCGTCGTCCCAGCCAGTTTTTCCTAGAATTTCGTTCTGTGCTCAAAACGACTAAACAGGTCGTCACAATAGATACCAATTTACCCATCGTTCGTCCCCGAACGATTAAAGGAAGAAAAACAGTGGCGAAAAGGAGTACCTGAATCTGTAAACAGATGTGGGTATTTTTCTTGCATATCTGCCTCCTTCTCCCAAGTAGCCTCTTCAACCGGTCGATTCTTCCATTGCACTTTGATGGATGCAATCTCTCTCGACCTCAGTTTGCGAACTTCTCTATCTAATATAGCAACCGGTTCCTCTTCATAAGTCAAGTTCTCATCCAACAAAACTGAATCCCAACGGATAATGTAGTTTCCATCTCCGTGGTATCTCTTCAACATGGATACATGGAACACCGGATGTACTCCGGACAGCCCTGGGGGTAAGGCTAATTCATAAGCCACCTCCCCTACTCTCTTAAGCACTTCGAACGGTCCAATATACCTTGGACTTAACTTACCCCTTTTTCCGAACCGCATCACCCCTTTCATGGGTGAAACCTTCAACAAGACTTGTTCACCTTCCATGAACTCCAAGTCTCTAACCTTTCGGTCTGCATACTCCTTTTGTCTACTTTGTGCCGCCAAAAGCTTTTCTTGAATAGCTTTCACCTTCTCCATAGAATCTCTCAACAGATCAGTCCCCCAAGGTCTAACCTCGAAGGCATCAAACCAACCAATGGGAGATCTACACCTCCTCCCATACAATGCTTCAAATGGAGCCATGTCAATACTGGAGTGATAGCTATTATTGTATGAAAACTCTGCCAAAGGTAAGAAACTATCCCAATGGCCACCAAACTCTATCACGCATGCGCGAAGCATATCCTCCAAAACTTGAATCGTTCGCTCAGACTGACCATCGGTCTGAGGATGAAATGCAGTACTAAGGTCCAATCTAGTACCTAATTCAGCATGCAATGTTCTCCAAAACTTAGAAGTAAACTGCGTACCTCTATCTGATATGATTGAGAGTGGAACTCCATGCAACCGAACGATTTCTGAGATGTAGATCTTGGCTAACTTCTCTGCATTGTAGGTCACCTTGACAGGAATGAAGTGAGCAGACTTAGTCAACCTATCAACGATCACCCAAATAGAGTCATACTTACCCAATGTCTTTGGAAGACCAACCACGAAGTCCATCGCGATTCTCTCCCACTTCCATTCAGGAATGGGCATCCTCTGAAGTGTTCCTCCGGGCCTCTGGTGTTCATACTTTACTTGTTGACAATTTGGACACTTGGCAACAAACTCAACAATATCTCGCTTCATTCTACTCCACCAGAAGTGTTGCTTTAGGTCGCGATACATCTTGGTTGCACCAGGATGTATAGAATATCCGGAACTATGGGCCTCTGTCAGAATAGTGGTGATCAAATCATCGATGCGGGGTACACATACTCTTCCCTTGATCCTCAAAACACCTTCCCCATCGATTATTGCTTCCTTAGCCTCTCCTTGCAACACTTTATCTCGAATTCGCCTTAGTTTCTCATCATCAAACTGTTTCCCCTTAATCTGATCGAGAAAAGAGGATTTTGCCTCTACACAAGCTAACAATCCTCCCTTCTCATTTATTTCTAACCTCATAAGGTCATTAGCCAAAATCTGTACTTCTCTAGCCAATGGGCGTCTAGAAGCTTGCAAATGAGCTAGACTTCCCATGCTTCCGGCCTTTCTACTCAAGGCATCTGCCACAACATTAGCCTTCCCCGGATGATACAAAATAGTGATGTCGTAGTCCTTTAGTAGTTCCATCCATCTCCTCTGTCTCAAGTTCAAGTCTTTCTGAGTGAAGACATACTGTAGGCTACGATGGTCCGTATAGACTTCACACTTAACCCCATATAAATAGTGTCTCCATTGCTTTAGTGCAAATACTACCGCGGCCAACTCCAAGTCATGGGTCGGATAGTTGCGTTCATGCACTTTTAATTGTCTTGAAGCATAAGCAATCACATTTTTCTCTTGCATTAGCACTGCACCCAATCCAGAATAGGATGCATCACAATAAACAATGAAGTCTTTACCCTCTATTGGCAAGGTAAGAATTGGTGCGGTAGTCAACAAGGTCTTAAGCTTCTGGAAGCTCTCCTCACACTCATCCGACCATACAAATGGGACGTTTTGCTTAGTCAAGTTCGTCAATTGGGAAGCAATGGAAGAGAATCCCTTGACGAATCGGCGGTAGTAGCTAGCTAACCCCACAAAACTCCTTATTTCTGACACGTTTGTAGGTCTTACCCAATTCTTCACTGTCTCGATCTTGGATGGATCCACCATCACTCCATCCTTAGAAACCACGTGTCCCAGAAGGACACTGAATCTAACCAAAACTCACACTTGGAGAATTCGCATAGAGCTTCTTCTTTCTCAACAACTCTAACACCAACTTCAAATGCTCCTCATGTTCTTTCTTACTTTTGGAGTATATCAGTATATCATCAATAAACACAATCACAAAGAGATCCAAATATGGCTTGAAAATCCCGTTCATCAAGCTCATAAAGGCAGCAGGGGCATTAGTAAGCCCAAACGACATTACCACAAACTCATAATGCCCATACCTAGTTCGAAAAGCAGTCTTTGGCACATCCGTTGCTCGTATTTTCAGTTGGTGATAACCGGATCTCAAGTCGATCTTCGAGAAGACACAAGCACCTTGTAACTGATCGAACAAGTCATCAATGCGAGGAATGGGGTACTTGTTCTTAATAGTTACCTTGTTCAACTGTCGGTAATCTATGCACATTCGGAAACTCCCATCTTTCTTCTTCACAAACAAAACCGGAGCACCCCAAGGAGATGCACTTGGTCTAATAAAGCCCTTGCTTAACAACTCTTGAAGTTGTGCTTTTAACTCTCTTAACTCCGCGGGAGCCATCCTATACGGGGGTATAGAAATGGGGCGAGTACCGGGTTCCAAATCAATGCAGAAGTCTATATCCCTATCTGGTGGCATACCGGGAAGATCTGCAGGGAACACATCCAAAAACTCACAGACTACCGAAACTGACTCAATCGATGGTACTTGAGTAGTGTCATCCTTAAGATGTGCCAAGAAAGCTAGACAACCCTTACTAACCATCTTCTGAGCACGGATAAAGGAGATGATACGCACCGGATTGGAAGTGTAATCACCCTCCCACACTAACGGATCTGCCCCAGGTTTGGCTAACGTCACCGTTTTAGCATTGCAATCCAAAATCGCAAAGTTTGGAGAAAGCCAAGTCATACCCAGAATTACATCAAAGTCACCCATTTCCAAAATAACCAAATCTACATAAGTGTTGCTCCCCACAAAATTTACCAAACAAGACCTATATACTTTTTCGACTATCACAGACTCACCCACCGGAGTAGAAACACGAATAGGCATGTCAAGTAATTCACAATGTAAATTTAGACCATTAGCAAATGAGGAAGATACATATGAAAACGTGGAGCCAGGGTCAAATAATACAGATGCCATGCAATCACAAACCAAGAGATTACCTGTGATAACAGCATCAGACGCCTCCGCTTCAGATCTCCCAGGGAAAGCGTAGCAATGAGCCCCATTATTCGTTTGTCCGTTGCCCCTACCATGTTGTGTAGTAGTGGCTCCGTTTTGACCCTCACCTCTGCCGTTTTGGTGACCACCATTACCTCGGCCACCACGCCCTCCAGAATAACGACCTCTACCATTACCACCTCTTCCTCTAGCCATTGGGGCTCTGTAACTCTGTTTTGGACAATTCCTCCTAATATGTCCAATCTCCCCACATCCATAGCACTCTCTGGAGTCAGGCATGGGTCTCTCGGAGTAGTGTTGACCGTTCTGAGGTGGACCCCCAACTACAGTCTACAGTGAAGACTGTATTGGTCGATTTGAGTGACCTCCGGAGTTCTGTCCTCTAGTGTAGGAACCATTAAACTCACCTCCCCTTCGAAACCTTTTTGATGTAGACGTTGAGGTGAATTCATCCGGTTTCACTCCTTCCACCTCTATCACAAAGTCTACCACCTCTTGGAAGGATGTTGCTGTTGCCGCTATCTGTAAGGCTGAAATCCGCAATTCTGACCTCAACCCCTTCACAAAACGGCGGATCCGTTCTTGTGGACTGAAACAAAGTTGCGTGGCATATCTGGATAGCGCGCGAAATTTAGCCTCATACGCGTTTACTGTCATCCTTCCCTGTTCAAGACTCAAGAACTCATCCCTCTTCTATCTCTCAAAGTGCGGGGGATATACTTTTCCATGAACAAACTAGAGAATGATTCCCAAGTCATAGGTTGTGCCTCCGTTGGTTGACACTCAATATGTGAACGCCACCACATTTTGGCGTTCCCTTGGAACTGATAGCTCACGAACTCGACACCAAACCTCTCTACTATCCCCATCTTGTGTAGTAGCTCATGACAATCAACCAGAAAATCATAAGCATCCTCAGATTCTGCACCCTTGAAGACTGGAGGTTTCAGTTTCAAGAACTTACTAAAAAGTTCGTGTTGATCGTTTGTCATAATAGGCCCAGTAGTCAGACGTGGAAATGTGCCTATTCCCAATGGTGCATCCATGCGGGGAGCCATAGTAGCCGCATGTCGTATCTCTGAAACCGGAGGTGTTGGTGCAGAAACCATTAGAGGTGCTTGACCCTGATCAGACAACCCGCTAAGATAAGCAAGTACTTGGTTGATCATTTCTGGGGTAGGTTGGGGTGGCATTTCCTCATTCTGCCCTTGTTCAGTTTCCCCTTCCTCACCCTCTCTTATCACCTCTTCGGTCGGTGGAGGAGTCACACTGCCCTAGTATCAGATGGGCTAGGGGCTCGTCCTCTCCCTCTAGAGGACGTCCTCCCACGACCTCTTCCACGGCCTCTTGCCGCTGTTCCTCCTCGAGCCACAGCCCCAGTGGCTGGCTCAGTAGTTTCATGTCTTTCCGTTGTCGCTGCTGGTGCGGTCGTTGCTCTAGTTCTAACCATCTGCGAGATAGAATGAAGATGGTCAGATACCAATTTGTATCACCTAGATACCAATTGGACTCAAGTAATAGCACGAAAGAAAGAATGAAAGAATGGAATTTTCCTAAAGTCTTATAGCCTCTCAAAGAAAAGTAAAGGCGTCCCCCTACCGTTCTTTAAGACTCTACTAGACCTGTTCTTGTGTGATGAGACCAATGAACCTAATGCTCTGATACCAAGTTTGTCACGACCCAAATCGATGTCGCGAACTGGCACCCACATTCACCCTCCTATGTGAGCGAACCAACCCATCTAAACCTTAACATTTCAATATACTATCAACAGAAAATAATGCGGAAGACTTAAACTCATAAGTAAAAACAAATCAAAACTATTATTATTATCCCCAAAATCTGGAAGTCATCATCACAAGAACATCTATCTCAAATTACTAAACTAAGAATGTCTAAAAAGCTAAAAACAAGTAAAAGCTAGTCCATGCCGGAAGTTCAAGGCATCAAGACTTGAAAAAGGAGACCCAGTCCAAGCTAGACGCATTAGCTCACCCTGAATTTCCGATGAAGTGAAGACTGGCTTGATCTACTGCTGAGTCGAAGTTGACGGAACGTTTGCTGCATAACACAAATAACAAAGGGAAACATAAAAGTAGGGGGTCAGTACAACCACACGTACTGAGTAGATATCATCGGCTAACTCAAAATAGAAGATAATATATATCAAGTAATATTATAAATCAACTATAAACTCAACATGTAGCTACAACAAGTATCATAATCGTCAATAAATACCATCAAGTTCATCATGAGGGCTCAAGCCTCATTACCATACTCATTTGGGAATTAAGTTTATTATGTTGAGTATATTATCATCTTTCGAGATTCATTATCTTTCTTCCTCTTGTGTCGGTACGTGACACTCCGATCCCCTACCACTATGTGTCGGAACGTGACACTCCGATCCCCTATATGTGTCGGAACGTGACACTCCGATCCCCTATATGTGTCGGAACGTGACACTCACTCCGATCCCCTATATGTGTCGGAACGTGACACTCCGATCCCCTATATGTGTCGGTACGTGACACTCTGATCCCCTATATCTACGTGTCGGTTCGTGACACCCGTCCCACTAATCCTATGTGTCGGAACGTGACACTCCGATCCACTAATTCTATGTGTCGGAACGTGACACTCCGATCCACTAATTCTATGTGTCGGAACGTGACACTCCGATCCACTAGTCTCATTATATCCGTTCATCAAGCCTTCTCTAAACCAAGGCATCATCAATCCCAATCACTTTAATTCATCAAGCCTTCTTTTATACCAAGGCATTATCATGTATATTATAGATTAAAGTTTCTTTCAAGATTTGGGATTCAATGGTTTTTTATCATGCTTGTTTTATCAACATCACATAATCATAATCATACAAGCATACAATAAGCATATAGACAGGTTTACAATATCATCAACACATATTATTCACTATCAAGAGTTCACTACGAATATCGTAATATAAAAAACCATAACCTACCTCCACCGAAGAATTGGAATCAACAAGAATTTCCCAAGCTTGCTATTCTCCTCTCTCTCGATCGATCTGCTCTCTCTCCCTTTCTGTTCTTTCTCTTTTGTTTTATTCAAACCCTCTTTCCTTTACCCTAATTAATCATGTAATTAAGTGTGAAAAAGGACAATAAAACCCCACTAATTTACTTAAGGTTACCCCTTTTAACCCCTAAGAAATTAGACTTGTTAATGTTACCCCTCAATCCTTATAATTAAGGAAAGAATAATCAAAAACGACCCTTAAAACGAGGAAGGAAACCTAAACTGCCTGGGACTGCACAACCTGTGACGGGCCGTCGTGGGTGCGACGGTCCGTCACACAGGCCGTCGTGCCTCCCAGTTTTCAGGTGGGCTGTGACGGCCCGTCACCCCTGTGACGGTCCGTCCTGCACCTCCGTCCTGACGGTCAGAAACTCGTTTTCTTGCACCAAATTCCCAAAAGTTGAAGTGTTTTGCTACGGGGGCTCACGACGGTCCGTCGTGGATGTGACGGAACGTCCTGCAGGTCCGTCACAATTTACAGAGAGTCGATTTTTCAGTACCCAATTTCAGAACTCTAAGTGTCATGGGACGAAACATCCATGACGGGCCGTCGTGACTACGACGGTCCGTCACTGCTTCCGTCGTCCCAGCCAGTTTTTCCTAGAATTTCGTTCTGTGCTCAAAACGACTAAACAGGTCGTCACATTTTTTAAGAGAAAACTACGTTAAATAAATAAGAATGTGACACATTTGATTCTTTCAATCAACAAAATAACATAAATGCTCAGTATTTTGTGGGTGGAAAGCAAGAACACATCGTGTCACTGCTGTAATCACAAGAAATAACATATTTAATCTTATCATTGTTGGGGTTTAGTTAGTATAACAATGTATAAAAGTCATTTATAAATCATATTTCGTCATTAAAAAATTTTTACGATAAAAAATAATTCATCATTCAATCATCACTAAATATATGTCTCTAAAAGTATACAAAGGTGATATAGTACTTGTCGCTAAAAGTATTATATTAACTATAAAAAGAAAAATTATCTCTAAATGCTTTAATATTTGTAAGAAATTTCTTTGTTCGAAGAAGTATATTTTTTATAGTTAATAATATGCTTTGTCGCTAAAAAGATTATTACTATCGACAAAATATATCGTCGCTAATTATTTTACTTCAATTAGTGACGAAATCAATTTTCTCTAACGTTATATATATTTGGTAGTTTAAAAAAAAAATTGATTTCGTCACCAATGACCCAGCAACTCACACGCTTGAGGAATTGAACTCATAACCAGAAGTTTGGAAGTGAAGAGTGTTTACCATCAGATCAACTCTCTTTTTTGTCTTTCTTTTCTGTTTTATTTTGTACTTCATTCACATCTTTCAAATTTAACTTTTGCAGAAACAATATATTATATGATTATTTTATATTGATACACAAACACATGATATTTGTCACCCACAATTCATTCAAATGTAGTTTACGTTTTAATTAAATTGTCTATTTTGTAAATATCCTTAAATATATTCAGTATAATTTTGTCATTTAAATTATTTATTTTTGTAATTTTAAAAATTATTCAGTACAATTATAAATTTATTTAAAATTACACTTTTGATTTTATTAAAAAATTAATAATTGATTCAAGTTGAACATCGATACCATAACTATAATACTTCATTATAATATATTTGAAATCTTAGTTAGTTCATTTTTTAGTTTATTTCAATTTTCGCACTGATGGAAAAGGTTAATAGAAATTTATGAAATATATCGCACCTTTGCAAGTTTAAGTTTGTAAGTTGATGTTATCTCTGTATAGTTAATATACATAGGTATGTGGAATTACTATTAAATATGTACATATTTAAAGACGGAAGCAAATAGATCAACTTAGTCTATGTAATTTACCCATCACAAACCAATAGACACACATAAAAATTAGCACAAAGACTTGAGAATTTCTTTTTATCATGCTCATCAATGAAAGTGTATCAAATAAAAAACAAAACTGCTACACCAATAAATATTAGTGATCTAGTGAAAACTGTTCCCCAATCACAATACTTATAACTTGGATTGTATTTTTCAAACGATGTATTTTATAATTGCGTAAGAAAATTGATGTATGGAACTTTTTCGTTTTTATAAAATTGATCGAATTCGTTGGTTTTGATATTTTCATTTGTCAATTAACGAATGAACTTTGTCTAGTTCTTATGAAACACTTGTATTATTCTTTTTACAAGCTGCCACTTGTAATTATGAACAATTGTAGCAAAAGTTTTTTTGTATTCAGCTATGAATATTTTCCTTAGCAAATAGTTGAATTATTCACTAGAAATTTTTAATCATTGACATTTAACACCTTGTATAATTTGTGACAATTTTTTTGTTGTCACTAAATCAGAGATTGATTAGAGATAGTAAAATATTTGTCACCAATTATTTATATTACTAGTAATGAAATAAATGTCATAATTAAATTTAAAATTTGATAGCTGAAATTTATAATATTCAGGGATAACGCACAAGTACCCCTCAACCTATGCCCGAAATCTCAGAGATACACTTATACTATAGTAAGGTTCTATTACCCCCTGAACATATTTTATTAATAATTTTCTACCCCTTTTCGGCTTACGTATCACTATCTTGTGGGTCCAACGCTAGTTGACTTTTTTTTCAAGCTAGTGCCACGGAGGCCAAAATGGGTTAGAAAATTACTTATAAAATAAGTTCAGGGGGAAACACTACATCAAAAACTGTCTCTAAGGAAGGGAAATCTAGTCCCTCAAAGTTAAAATTTGGTCTCAAATGAGCTACAGCGACTAGATAAAACTGGTCGATCCTCGTCCTAGAAACTATCGTCGCTACTGGTAATTAAGGACGAGTTCAAAAATCTCGTCCCTAAATGGCTTTGAGACGAGCCAAAACTCTGGTCGGGAGACACTTTTAGCGACTATATATCTCGTCTCAAGTAGACCATTTATATCATGAAATTCATGTCATTAAATATCTTTTGCGACGGTAAGCAATGTACTCCTAATAGAGTTTTAGAGACGAGTGACACCTCGTCATAAAATAGCATCTGAGACCATCAAAATCTGTTCCTAGAACAGCTATAACGACCTTAACAAACTGGTCCTAAAGAAGTTTTAAGGATGAAAAACAATCTGGTCCTAAATAACTTTAAAGACGAGAATCAATCTAGTCCTAGCTTATACATTAGAGACAGCAGCAAGTTTGGTCCTAGAAAGCAGCAAGTTTGATCCTTGAATCATTAATATTACAAGAACTAAATTCATCAACAAATACCAAAATGATTACTACTAAAAATGTGGAAACAAAACTATCATATAGCTAGTGAAAAGGAGAATGAAATAAGAGTGTGATTAATCATCTAATGATATTTGCATTGTTTAACAAAATATATTGGATAACATCAAAAGTTTTGCAAAACATTCATAGCAAACAATCTAAACGTGCATCTAACCACTGAAAAATGAACGAAACTCTAACAGAAAACTTTAAAACTTCAGTCTTTGTCAAGTGATATCCAAAAAGATCAACAAAACCTGCAACAAAAAAGAAAAATCTATTAGAAAACATTGAGAAACACTAGACAAGAATCCAACATTTATTTTAAAGAATCACAACTAAATAAAATTATGTAGTTGATAGAAACAAATTGAATGAATTACCATAGAAGACGAGCTAGATTAACATCTCGGCAGAGAATGTTAAACATAGTAGCTGGCAGCAATATTGTTGCAGCATAGTAGAAAATTTAAAAACAATTTTATGTTGGCAGAAACTTTTAAAACAGAGTAGCTGGCAGCGCTATATTGTTGCAGCATAGCAGAAAATTTCAAAACAAAATTTATGTCGGCAGAAACTTTTAAAACATAGTAGCTAGCAGCGCCATATCGTCACCTCACTTCAACTCGTCTTCTCTTCTAACTGACCTTGCTTGTTTAAATAAATTAAGAGTTCAAATGTAACTCCAACTAATGTTTTCAACACTCTACATTGGAACTACTAGCTCTAATCATAGAATTGAAAATGGCGGCTCGACGGAATATCTTCAATCTACAAGTGGACTAACTAAATAACATAAAAGACAAGCATCAAGTCTAAACAGAGCAGTTGGCAGCAATCTTACAGCAGAGAACCATTAATCTCTATTGTTATAGTTTATCTAACATATAATATAAACATCAAGTCTAAAAGTGTTGGGAAAGACAAGGCACTAACAAAGAATACCTGACAGGATAACAGCGGAAGAACACCCAAGTCTATACTTTCCCTTCTCGATTTGAACCAAGAGAAGACAAACAACCACAAGCAATATGATAGTAAGGCAGCAAGTAATTCAACCAAACAAATATAAATAGACAATCATCAATCAATCACACAAGACACCAAGATTTACGTGGAAAACCCTTCGATGTGAAGAGTAAAAAACCACGGGACCAAAAGCTCCACTATAATCACCAAGAGTTACAATATTGTTCTCCAAAATTGGACACAAAACAAAGAGCCAAACAACGAGAAACAACAAAATAATATTGCACCAAATCTAGAGAATTAAAGGAGCAAAATCACCAATTTCGCAGCTACTGTTCACGACAGCAAAACTGAAGTTGCAGGCCACCAAATTCAA